>QLIY01000986.1:3077-59358 GCA_003260075.1 Phallusia mammillata | reverse complement strand
CTTGATTCAAGGCAACAGTTTGGTGTGAGCAAAGCTGAATGCTATTTTTCTTTAGGAAACAAATTTGTGCAAAGTTTTTTCCTACTACACTAATTTTGCAACGCCATAAAACTGACGTTTATCGCGAATATGTATTTGACAACTAGCAATCGTTTAATGGGACGCAACAGAAAACCTTACAGACTCGTCATTTGTAGACTTTAATGACAGACCGTTTGTGTTTTTACAACTTCCGATTTGTAATCAGGGACGATTTATTGAACCCATAAGGAGCCCTGCTTCGCGTGTTCCCTACAAGTGAAACAGCTGGCACTTAAGTATCGCTAAGCGCTGTTGAGAACCACTGTAAACGTTTAATTTATATCATCGAAAATTCAGGCATGTTCTCTTTAAAATTAAAACATATTTTGATTTCTGCAAAGTCAACGGTGAAGTTGCATAGCTGCTGAACTCATATTGAGATGTAATCATAATCATTACAAAACTATTAGCTAGAGTAGCCGTTCAAACCATTATCAAGTCCGCGTTGCGTTAAAATGTTATAATGTGCGATTGAAACAAAATTAATTACGTACTAAAATTTGGCATTAACACGCATTCTTTACCGTGTACGGAACGAAACAAACGTTGCAAGCAGCTGACTGGAAGTAAGATTGTCCAGGGCCTACTCAGTACTTAAAAATCTGTGTATTTATGGACGTTACTTTACGTAAGGCCGTCACGTAATGACTTCCGTAACTCACGCAAAAAAGGCCGGGAGACGTTTTTTTACGCAGGGGCGAGCAGAGGCATGACAACAAACCGCCACGCTATGTTGGCTAACGGCGCGGAACGAAAAACAATTGCGAACCTGACGCGGTTGATTTCGAAAGATGAATAGACGAGTTGTTGCTGGTTGTAACAAGTGCTATTGTTGTCGGTGGTTTGGGTGTACACAATCGTATTAATTGCCGGCAAATAAACGGACACTGGCGTTTAAACACGAGTTAGCAATGTCGACTGGCGGTCGCGTGGCTCTTACCATGTTTTAAAAGTTGTAAACTTTGTACGGAAGTAGTCAAAATATTATTGAGCTAATTTTGCCCATTTAGTTGCAACAGAATTTAGTGCAGATGTTGTCAGACAATTTTTAGATTTGTTACTGTATTAATTGAAGAACATTTGCTGGTTTCAGAACTGTGCTGTTATGCTAAAATATATGAACAAAACAGACTTACAAAATTTGTGTTTTCATTTGTTTGTAAAACTTTTAACGCATGTGCATGGCATGTTATTTGAGGGCTGGGCTGGAAGATTTCAATGAACATTTTTTGGTCTAAAGGAAAAATAAGTAGATAGTTAAAATGAGGCCAAGCCAGCCTCCAACCCCAAAGGGGTCTTCCGGAAGCCGTATTCCTTCTCCTACAAGGAATCCTGGACCTTCTTACAGGAGCAGAAGAAATAGCAGAACATCCAGATCATCTACACCACAAAGGTAATTTTCATCATTGTTTCTAATGAGTATTAAATTATAATGAAATTTTTCTTGATTTGAAAACAGTAATGAAGTTGTCATGCAATTGTGAATTTACAGTTATGATAGGTTTTGGCAAAATTGATTTTTAGATCGCGAGCATCAAGTATGTCTCCATTGAGAACTGGAGCAATGAGCCCTTACTCAACAAGAAGTTTTGATAATATTAGCCCTGTAAGACTGGATAGCACCGATAACTCGCATTCTCAGGAACTACAGGATGAAACAGGTATATATGTAAATAACTTTTTTGTGTGGTATTTGTGAAAATTAGGGTTTTTGCAACTGTACTTTTT
The DNA here is from genome assembly GCA_003260075.1 of Phallusia mammillata. Classification (NCBI taxonomy): domain Eukaryota; kingdom Metazoa; phylum Chordata; class Ascidiacea; order Phlebobranchia; family Ascidiidae; genus Phallusia; species Phallusia mammillata. The sequence goes on along the minus strand of QLIY01000986.1, from coordinate 57,549 downwards.
ACAATATATACTAAATTTGTTTTTGTTTTTTTTAGGTTCTGGCCGCAACCTTGTGCGCTACATAACGGAAAACATGATAAAGCGACTTGCAAAGAAAGACCAATTTGAAGATATTAGGACTATTAATTTTACGCTTGCGGGAGATAAAAAGATTAAAGTAATGCTTTTTTGTTAGTACTGTTTATTTTCTATAATTTATGTGTTCAATCCATAAAATTCAGATTTATTTTTTTGGTTGTTTCTTAACAGGAGAAATATTTGTTTCTTATTCTTCTGAATTTTTGAATGATTTCTGTGTAAAATGTATTTGCAGATCTTGACATGTGCTTAATTTTACTTTATTCAAATTTTGATATGTTTTAATCTATGCAGTACATTGAACATCTGGATGTCCTTAAGAATCTTACCACACTAAATATGAGTGGTAACATTATCAGGAGAATTGAAAAACTGGAACACCTGACCAGACTGAAGTCTCTCAACATGGCTGGAAACAGGATTACGTAAGTTTGTGAAAAAGTCACAGGTTTAAACTTTATGTATTTTTATCACAATGCATTCTGGTTAAATGATTTTTCAACAAAAATTTTTATTGACGTTTTTTCCAAGACCTAACTTTTTTATTTTTTGTTCTGTAATGTGCATCACATTGTAAACAAAATGGGGGGGGGGGTATAGATTCTGGTTAAATGATTTTTCAACAAAAAATTTTATTGACGTTTTTTCCAAGATCTAACTTTTTTATTTTTTGTTTTGTAATGTGCATCACATTGTAAACAAAATTTTATGCAAATAAATCAATCAAAATTTAATCAATTCAATAACCTGTTGGTTAACCACAGTGATTATGTTGCCTTCCATTCTATTTTCCATGTACGTTTGCTACTGTTTCGCTGGTTTATTACTGGTTTAATGCTCTTTGACCCCATGGTATTGTTTTGCAGGAAAATCGAGGGTTTAGAGACGCTTGTGAACCTTCAAGTGCTCAATTTGGAGAACAATCAAATTGAGAAAGTGCCATTATGGTTGCCCAAAAAGCTGAGGGCGTTAAGGACCGTTTGTCTCGCTCAGAATAACATAAACTCAGTATGTTGATTCTTGGATCAATTGATACTTAACAGTAGTTGTTTTAACATGTAAAGTGGCATTTTGTGCTTAATCTACCTTAAGGACCCTTAGCACAATAACAAAAATGTAAGGTTAGTGTAACTTTGTTACCAGTGTTATGTGTCATTCTGTTTGAAACATATACAAAGCATGCAAAAGAGTTTAAATATATTTTTGACCTGAATTCAGATAATGTTTTTTTCCACAGAGGATAAAAACCCCAAAATTAGAAACAACAAACATTTTGGTGTTAAAAAATCGGATTCAAACTGCGTTTGTATTTGTACTGAACTTTAACCAAATGTTTTTTGGTTTAGTTAACGGATGTAGTACGGCTTCGTGGGCTTCATGATCTCACAGTTGTCACAATTTACGGAAACCCACTTTGCGACCTTCCTCACCACCGTCCCTACATTCTGTTCCACCTAAGAAATGTTGATAAACTGGATGGACAAATTGTTAGCATGGCAGAAAGACAAGAAGCAACCCAGAGGTTCTCTCAAGGTACTAGCATTACTGTATTTTCTTTAATTTCTTTACAAAAACTCCAGACAAAATATAAATGCATTATTTACAACTTGGCATTTGTGGGGACCCATAGGTTTCTGCCTCAAGGAAGAAACTGAGGTTATGAAAATCAGTCAGGGGGGGGGGGGGGGGGGGGGGGGGGGGGGGGAAGGGACTCAATATAATAAGCATGGGGAACATATTAGTATTTCAACATTGGTCACAGATTCACGCTGTATATGTGTGCATTGGTAATATGCCCTAAGCCACCCTTCTAATTCAGTAAATGCAGTATACAATTAAAAATTATAGTTCTGCATGAGTATGCTGTGAATGCTGGTTTGCATAGCAACTTTAGGGCTGATCCCAGTATAAATGTATTCACCATAGTTGAAACTTGCATTATTTTTAGTTTTTTTGTTTGTGCTTTTTAGGGTATTTTTTGACAAAAGAACTGTTTCTTGGATTCTTAAGAATTTAAGATTTGTTCTACTTTATTTTTATGTTTCAAACATTTTTTGTGTGTGCAGAGGAACTGGACAGGCTTAGTCGTGAACTTGAAAATACCACAAACCAACTTCAACAAACAGTGGAACTACACAGTCGCTCGATGGAAGAAAACGAACTACTCGCTTCCAGAGAACGAGAAATGATGGAGCGAGAAGCAAGATCCGTTCACAGTCGAGATGAATTAGAACGAGAACTGGACACTAAAGATGAACTGGTTGATTGAGTTTTATTTTTTATGAAGTTAAAATTTCGGAAAACTGTTGTTAATACTAGAACGTCAGCAAAAATACGACTAGTATGTATTTTGTTTAGCATTACACCAGTTGTATAAAAACGCTTGTTCCGTATGAACTGTATCATATTGCTAGGTATTATTTTTAGTTACTGGCATGATTGTTTGGAAAATTAGATGACAAATCTGGTTAATTGCATGTCCAATTTGTAGATCATTTTTATGCAATTAACTGGATTATATCAATAACAGGACAATTTTCTCAACAAATAGCTGGGTTTAAATGCAATTAAGCAGTATGCAATTAACTGGGTTCATCTGTAAGACTAAATTTCATATTAAATGCTTGTAGAAAGTATCTTTTTATTTTAGTGGTTTTACTTTTAAACACTTGTCAACAGTGAAAGTTTTTTTACTTATAGTGTGCTAAATGCTGGAATGGCGAAAAGTGCTTTAAACACAATAAGGAGCCTCATGTGGGTTGTCTAGAAAAACTAACACAAAAGGGAGAAGGCCATAAGGGGGGGGGGACTTATACTATAGCGTGTTAAATGTTGGAATGGTGAAAAGTGCTTTAAACACAATAAGGAGCTTCATGTGGGTTGTCTAGAAAAACTAACACAAAAGGGAGAAGGCCATAAAGGAATTTCTGATTTGTTTTCTTAGCAAAGCTTCATTGTGTTGAAGTTTTATCCTGTACTGTAATTTCCAGTTATAATAGCAAGTGGCAAAGTTATCACTCGACTAAACAATTTAAATTTTATTTCCTGTGCTTTCAATTGAAATCTTTTGTGGGTGTGGGCATTTAAATTGTGTTTGGTTAACATTTCTTTATTATTTCCATTTTTCAAACTAACAATGGGATTTTATACCACTTTGACAAATGCATAAAGATACAACTACACAACACAGTCAACTATTGTTATGCCTTCCTATTTGTGCATATTATATGTTTTGTTTTCTTGGGTTTAATTTTTGCATGTATTTTTCCAGCTTAAGAAAAAAGCGAAAGAGCTGCAAAAAGCACAAGCCAAACAACTTGCTCTGGAACAAGAACTGGCATTTATCAAACTGGACGCTAAATTTGAACCACTTAATGTAAGGTTCAATTCCTTTAAGCTTGATTTTACCACTAACAAGTTTTAATTTTCATTTCATAAACTTTTTTTTAAAGATTTTAACTTTTTGATTTTCTGTCAGTTTGAAAAAGCTTGACTGTGCTTATGTGGGAACTTTTTAGGTTTTTTAGAACTTTTTCGTAATTGAAAACCACTTGTAGATTTTAATTATTTTTTCATAAACTTTTTTTTCAGATTTAACATTTCATTTTATTGTCAGTTAGCAAAAGGTTACTCGTGCTTTTATAGGAATTTTGTTGATTCTTTTGAAAATTCAGATGCCAATGCTGGGAAGTGGCGATGAAGATGACAGTCCTTATCTTGGAAAATCAAGATACAAAAGAAATGAAATGGCAGTAGAAAGAAACTTGGCATCAGGAGCACAACAGGTAACAGACATTTTAAAACAGTTTGGTTTAATACACCAAATTTATGTTGTGTTCCTGTTGCGTTCCTCTAACAAGTATGCAAGTGAAAATATGTGTTATGCTTAACTTTGTCACCTGTGTTTTTTCTGTATTTATAATTATCCATATGCTGGCCCTAATAACCATCCTACATTTTTTCCAATTCTCCTAATTTATTTCTTTAAGCACAATCTTTTCTGAGAGATTTTTGATTGAAAGAACCAATAATTTTGAAGCCCTACTTTGACTAAAAACCTCTTAACTATTATTTTGTTTATCTATCTATATTATATATCTAAACAAATAATAAAATAAAAATTTAACTGTACAAATTACTTAAGTCTTAACTAAATGTCCCAGACCAGATTTTTCGTTTTTGTGTGATTTATGCACAAAATAGACCCAAGACGAGAAACTATACTCTTAATTCGCTACTGTATCGTAAAAATAGGATACAAACCTTCAAATGAAAGTTTATGTGCTTTAAAAAATCAAAATGCATGATTTTAGGCAAGAATGGTAGACGTTGAAGGGGGGGGGGTAGAAACTGTACTCTTGATTCGCTACTGTATTATAAAAATAGTATAGAAACCTTCAAATTAAAGTTTATGTGCTTAAAAAATCAAAATGCATGATTTTAGGCAAGAATGGTAGACGTTGAAACAAGACGACAGCTTGATGCTCAGCTTGCAGAAAAGCAAAGACAACTAAATGAAGGTAAACAGATACAACAAGCATTAACAAATATTCTTTTGGAGTATTTGAAACAAGATTTTTGAGCAATTTTTAATTTTCCATAATTTCCCCAAATGTCTAGCTTACAGAAGCCAATGTTGATTTTTGCATTGCATACATTTTTTCCCGGCATAGTACACACAGTGTTTAATTTGTGGGCTTGGCAAATATTAGCTTTTCCATTGAAATGGCTTTTAAATGTAACGGCTCCTGATTTCAAATGTTTGAATGTCAACACGGACAAGCCACAGTGCAGCATCTTGGGAAAAAAAGTTGCGTATTCCAATGTGGTTTTATTAAACAAACTACCAACCAACTACTTTTTTGTTTATTTCTTTATTTTTTCGGCTTCAGTATGTGATTTTGTCTTGCTTTCACACCATGTGTAAGTATTTAATTTGTGATTATAATTTTGCTTTCAAGCATAGGTTACCTGTTTATCATTATGTGGACACTTCTGTTTCAAATTTTTGTCCGTTTTTAATCATACTTACATTAGATACTTAAAAAAATCAAAAATGTATTTCTTGCACCCATGTAAATTACTTACCAATCCAGCAAAAGCAAAAAAGAATCCTAAATTTCAAAATATATTTGAGATATATACATCCTTTTACATATAAGACTTTCAAAATGGGTGCAATAGAATAATATTCCACACTAAGCATTTGTACCTCCACGAAAAAAGGTAGCAGTTGAGATATTTTACACAAATTCTTCCAACTATTACTGCATCAAATTTTTATTCTGGCCATTTTGTGGGTTTTTATTATGTTGCTTCTTCATGAAATGGTTTGCTCTCCAAGACATTGAGGGGACACTATATGTGAATGAAACAATAAAACCAATAGACAAGAAAATCCTTAATTAAAACAAAAACAGTTGGTGTCATGTGAAGAAAAAGGAATATATATTTTGCCTAAATGGCATCAGTTTATTTCTTAAATAGATTATATACAAGGTTGCCGTCGACCAGGATCCAAAAGTAAGAACAACCGAAAAATTGATTTTTTTTCATACAAAACGAATCAAACATTTTGGAACAAATTTTTGCATATATATGAGCCGTGACATATCACATGCCATATTTTTTGATAGAAACAGTTTGCTCCAGCAACTCCTTGTTCGTAGAAAATAGTTTGTGCATCTCACACAGGACACAGATCTAGGTTTACTTTCACTTGTAGCAGGGATTTGACTTGTAATAGTTAAAAACAAGACAAAATAAGGACTCAAGTCAATAACAAGGTCGTTTCTTAGAAATAAGGACAATAATTTTTTCTCAGACAAAGCCTTTCAAAATAAGGACAAATCTTAGAAATAAGGACGGTATGGCAAGGCCGTTCAAAATAAGGACAAATCTTAGAAATAAGGACGGTATGGCAACCCTTATTATATATATGTATAAAATATAAATGGATACATTCTTAAGTGGTATGTTGAATGTTTTAAAAAGAGCAAAAAAAGGAACATACTTTTTTTTAAAAATTGTTTCTGCTCATGTCATCATCATGTTTCCATTCTATTATTACAGGCAGTTATAATTCCTTGTTTTATTTTATTTTTTTGTTTATGTTTAATGCATCGATGTGTTTTTGTTAATTAACAGCTGCTGAGCGATTATCAGCACTGCAGCGTGAACTAAGAGAAACCCAAAACCAAGTTATACAAGCGACACATGAACTACAAAAGTTGGAGCAAGCAACAACTGAACGGAGACTTACTGAAGAGGAAAAGCAAAAACTAAGACAAAGACTTGCTGCAAAAATGCACAAAATTAACCAAGTAATTCTAGTTTCTTTTTATTTATATATTCGATCAAATCTAGCAGCCATACCTACTCTTGATGTGCTGATGCTAAATTTGTCTAAAAGTGTGTAAGATTAAAACATACAAGGTTACAAGTAGTTCCATGATTAAATTTATTTACTGTTTGTTTATTATTACGTTGATAATAAAAGTCATAAACTGTTAATGTCAGTATTACAGGTATAAATTTTACATTCCTTATTTTGCAGTAATCTATAGATAATGTTAGAGATTTAAAACTTTAAATAACACTGAAGGCAAAATTCTTGCAGCTAAAAGAAACTGTTCAGCAAACAGAAGATAGTTTGGCTCAACAGCGAGCAGAAGCGCAGAGATCGAAGCTTGAATATGATCGACTGAAGGCTCATTTGAAAACTGTTGATCCCAACAGTCCAGAATATGTAAGAATTTTTTGCTTTTTTTCAATGTTCTTACACAGGCAAGGTTGATAACAAAATACCATGTTACACATTTTCCTTTTTGAGTTAAATTGTGGCATATTTTTTAGTAAAAAACATAAAAGTAATCTTACGATGACAATGTACCAATACAATAATAAGTTACCTGCAGACATTACACACTGTTTAGTTTATTTTGGACTGGGACTTATGCCCAGTTGCAACACCAAAGATATAGTTAAGGCATGGTTTCAGCCTGTGAGACCAAAAAACTAAAAAAAAAAGAGTCCTGTAGCGTATCTTCACTAGCCTGTATGACAGTGTCTTGTCACCAGCTGCACTGATGATACATAGGGTGAAACAGTGTGCACTGTCTGTAGCTCATCAAACCCTTTGTTGCAGGAACAAATATATAATTAGGTAATTAAATCATGACAGTCAAGCATTATTACTAACTTTGCCTTAGTATGATTTAGTACTGTATATTTTTTTCAATATTTAGAGTCAAACAAAAGCAGAGATGGCATCAAAAGAACAACAAATTCGGGACCTTGCTAACCAAATAAGAAATAATGAACGAGTGCTTGATAATTTGCTCAAAAATATTGCTGTAGACACTGAAGCTATCAAAGAACTAGAGGAACAACTAGAAAGAGGTATACCCAAGCTTTTTTGTTTTAAACGAAACCACAAGTTAAACAGAATTTTTTTAGGCACTACTTCTTCTGATGTTGGTCTTCGTAATGAACTTGAAGATATTGTGAATGGACTGCAAGATTATCTTCTAAATGTGAAACAGAAGGCTGATGCACAGCGTGCTGAGTTTGATAAATTATTACGCGACAAGGAAAAACTTGTACGCCGTTTGGCAACCTTAGAAAAAGAGAAATCAATGTTAGCAGCTGATGTTGATGACTATGGTCAACTACAACAACAGGTCAGTGATTAGAGGTTTAAAAAAATGTTTTGGAATTTAGATACTAAGAGTAATAAAACTAAAAAAATTACTTTTGGCCAGATAATGTAAATGTACAAATTTATTAGAAATATTTTTTTTTGTTTTTTTGTTGTGTTTGAATTTAAAGTAACAACTTTTTTGCCTTTTATGAAAAATAATTATGCTGGAACTAACATTTTTGCAACATTTAACAAAATTTTCTTTGGTAATGTAATGTTTTGTTTATTAAATTTTATATTAAAGTATGTTGCAAATTGTTTTGAGGACATAGTGTACAAAAACAATAGCTTTTTTATCACTCCTCATGTTATGTGTATTTTTTTTCTTTTTTGAAACTAAACTCAAAAATCTTTGGGCAAAATTAACAACATTTCCAATCGAAAAGAGAAAATAAAAACCGTTTAGATTTCCGTCCTTGGTGAATTAAATGAATTATTGCAAGCCTCCCAAGACTTAAACGAGTCAATCATGCATGATCTTGGTAAACGGAAACCCAAAACGAATGCAGAAGTGCTGCCGGACGACCTGGCACAAGCGATCGAAAGTAGACAGGCCTCTCCTCAGCAAATAAATGAGGCCACAAAACTTACAGTAAAATGTCACTGCATGGCTCAAGCGCAAAAAATCATATGCTTACTTAATGGCAGATGTTTTAAAATCAGCTTTTTGTTTAATGTTTATGTTAAGAAATATGCTGTTTTTGGCTACAATTTTAAAAAAAATATTGTTTTTTTTCTTAAAAATTTAGAACATTTATTTTTTTTTGAAAATTTGGAGAAAATGTTTTTCCTAAAGTTTATGCAACAGATTGTTTAAACAATAAAGTTAAAATGTGTTAAGGTTACAAAAGGCTGATCAAAACATTTGCCATTGCAGTTTCCCACATCACTGCTGATATAGGGTAGTTAAGGCATAAAATCACAAAAAATAGCAAATGATTAAAGTGTGTGTATTTCACCAGAAGCAACACAACCGGCAAGGCGTAAGTCAAAAAATAACAAACAAACAATCAATTGGCTCTATCACAATTTTTGCACTTTTTGTTGTGAAATCATAAACACTTTAATTTTACTGATTTTTGAGCTGATTTTTTTTGTTTACAGTGATCACAAAACTGCAGTTTGCAAAATACAAGTTAATTTGTTGATGTATGGTATGGTGTAATATGGTCATTATGGTGTAACATGATAATTTGGTGTAATATGGTTATTGTGGTGTCATGTCATGGTTCATATGGTGGTTGTATGTCATTTGTTCTCAATTATTTAGTAAAATTATGTCATTGGGTTTAAGTTGTCAAAAGTTGTTCATCTTGACACAACTTGTGTTAAATTATTTCTAGTTATAGATAATCTATAACTTTCAGAAATGTAAATAGATTTATTAACTATAAAAACAACTTGTTCTTAATTTGGATTAATGACCAAGTAAAACAAAGAATTTGAATGTTGGTGATTTGTGGCAACATGATTGCTTATTGTTTCAATATTTTACTTTTTATGTGATACCTTTTGTTATTTGCACTTTTTTAATTAATTAAAACTTCATTATTCCTAATTTTTGTGAATAATTTTAATTCCATAAAATCACATCAAAAATCTTCAATCGCCAATTTCTAAGTTCACTATCGTTTAGTTGTTAATGCTTCAAAGTCACAACTATTAACGACAACATTACTTACAGCTTGATGCTTTGAACAAATCAATGAATGATATGCAAGAACTTAACAGTGCACTTCAAAATGAAGCTCATCACCTTTCTGTCCATGATGCAGACCTTGCAAGGCAACTAGAAGCAGCTGAACACAGAATTGAAGAGTAAGTATATGAGGCGAATGTTTAGACATTTTTAAGGTGCAGAAAGTTCAATAAATATAGGTATAGTAAATATTGGTGGCCGAAACAAGCTACGAATTCTCTATTACAGTCGAAACAAACTTAAAAAAAAATTAAACCAGAGTTTTTTTGAGGTAATTTTTGACAAGACACTAAACTGAGGCTGGTGTTTATAGGAGAGGGTCACTAGTGAAATCTCTATTTAAGAAATGCAATAAAAAATACTGAAACAACCACCAAGCAGAAAACGCATATTAAACTACAAAATTTGGGGGTGCATTATTAATGGAAAGTTTGTACAACCCTCTGCTACTTTCAGCATATGTAGCTTAATCTAAATTTGACACTGACAACCATTTTGAGCTGATTTTTGTTGAGCTAATTGATTAGCCAACAACACAATGTTCAACAATTCTTTTGTCATTCTTAAAAACGAAAGTTGAAAAACGTGTAAGCCTGTGATACCAAAATTAAAGCAGCAAGAAAAAGTAGAAAGGGGGTTAAGGGCATCAAAAATTGATCTAGATCTTTAAATGTTGCTTATTGAAGTCTTACTACTTAGCTAAATACAATACAGGATTATTTAAATCTATTTGTTACGTTCCAATTTAAATTGTTTTAGACAGGCCTTTTTTAATTAGCTATTTTCTGCGGATCGCCAATATGTTATAAGACTGATACTTGCATGGCAATTCACTCCAAAAACAGGAGTGATACATCATTGTTTCTACCCAGGTTGAGCAGATCTATGCAAGAGAGCGATCACAAAAACAAATCGGACAAAGCGACGCTCAGTAAACAAATGGAAGAGATGGCAAAACTACAGAACACTGTGAGCGATAGAGAAGCTGAATCAGCGGCCTTGCAAAAAGAAATCGACAGTTTAAAGGTATGTGCATTTCAGAGCAAAAACCGCGCCATTTAAAGGCTTGTTCTTGATCATTTATAGCACTGTACAATAATCTGCTTACTTACAGTATTTACTCGATTGTAAGCCGCGGCTTATATTGTTTTTTAGCTGCCGTTTGTGCGGCTTATAATCGAGGGCGGCTTATATTTTAATTTTATACCGAAATTATTTCTACACTGCAACATTTTAAATTATTTGGGGTTCAAAACATGTATCCATGTACAGATTATACGTCGATATACGTTCTGTTGGGTACAGTTATCAACGTAACTAAGAGATATGGGCAAATAGTCATACCATATAACAACAGAAGGATGTATTAAGAAACAATCGTATCTAAAATTCCAGCGTGCGGCTTACAATCGAGGGCGGCTTATAAACGAGGGCGGCTTACAATCGAGTAAATACGGTAGTAATTGTTGCGCCTTGAAATACCAAAAGAAAAACGAATGCGCGCATTGAAAAAGAAAGAAATTGCATGCGTCGTGATATAACACACAAACGTGCTAATGACGTATTTCGATTGACGCGCACCACAAACGAAAGTTTTTGCAGACGCATAGGCCTCGCGGGTCTGGCGCTGTTTAGTCAGCTTTGCGCAGAGGCGATATCGTAGTCAATGAGGATTTTCCGAGACGCGATTATTGCTAGTTGAAAACTATACCCAATACCCCGCCCTGTCGACGTGCAAAACCGTCGGCTGTGGCAATTTCTGAAGAGTTTTACGGAACTCTTATTTTGAACTAATCTTATCTCACTGCATTGTGTCACTTGACAAGATATTGTTATGTGTTAAAAGGCATTTTGCGCCAACAAACTGGTCGTAGTCAGTCATTTTTTCGCCATGTAGCAGTTTTTGTGAAAGTCTGCTACATCCATAAAGTTTGTGTACAAGCTATAAAATATATGCAGAAAATATAAGCGGAAGAAAGAGCACATGGTCACCACTAACATTATCTTGAATACAAAGACATTAGTAAAGGAAGAACCACAGCCACATTAATGCTTAAGTAGGAAATATTAAAAAATATGTTTCTAGACTCGTTCTTAACAAACCATACCTAATAAATGTGATGTCTTGTTTTTGGTATTGGTGTGTTAATCTTAGAAACAGTATTTATTAGGCACTGGCCCATTGAGTTAGTTAACAATTTTTAAATGGCCTACAACTCACAAAAAACAAAAGAATTTGAAACATTTTCATTCCGCCCTAATAAACTACATAGTAGATTCTAAACCAGAGGTTCCCAACCTTTTTACGACCTTGTACCACTTGGACCCTCTGTACTGCCACGCGCACCACTTCTTGCAGAACAACTAATTTGATCGAATTATATTTTATGGAGAATAATAATATTGGCCTACTAAAATAACACTAAAGCACCACAACTAAGTTTAATAAGATTTTTGTTACATGTATTCTCGCTGCTTGACATGATTATAACGTCTACTGTCCCACAGCGTTGTATACGGTTTTTCAAAGCAACTGTGCTTCTTGTTGACAAATGACATGACCTGTATTTTGAAGATCGTACCATACAAAATCATTTGCAATATTGTCTTTTATCAACAGGTTATATTACCAGAGCTAAATGGGGGGGGGGACGAAATCTACTCGCGTACCACCTCAAAGACCTTCGCGTACCACTAGTGGTATGCGTACCACAGGTTGGGAACCTCTGTTCTAAACCATACAAAATTATTTGCAATATTGTCTTTTATCAACAGGTTATATTACCAGAGCTAAATGTCTATTTATAAACCACCTGTACAAGTAAATTCCTCCCCGGTTGGGAACCACTGGCTTAAAATGTGGTAAGATATTTTTTAACCATTTTATATTTCCTTATCAGAATGAAAAAGGCAATTTATCTGATCACCTACACCGTGCAATGGGTTCCATGCTGCAACCTGGTGAAATTGCTGAACAAATTAATGCGCTTGGTAAAGCTGTTAGAAGAGGTGACAGAAAACCTCCTAAACCTCGAGGTTCCAATGATCAAATTGACCACGCACTTGGAAGTCTACATAATGTTCTAATGGATGTTGTTGGTAATAACTGTTGTCTGTTGAAAAACAGTACGTTAAGTGCATCTTATTCTGTATTTTGAAAACATGAACAGTCAATGTAAAAGCAATGAGCCAATAAATGATAATCTGCAGGCAGTGCACACTGTTTGATACTGTGACACTGAGCCGACTTCACTTTGGTCCACAAGCAGTTACTTGGCCATTGTGAGGCAGTTACCTGTGTGGTTGATGCCCAGTTGTGGCATCACACAGAATAATTGAGGCATAGGTTTTTATCCTGTTACTCCCAACAAACTGGAGTGCCGTTGGATGGCTACAATATTCAATACAGCCGATCTCTTGTCATCAACTGCACTCAGGAGACCTTATAGGTCAAAACAGTGTGCACTGTCTGCTGCTTATGAATAGTCAACATTTATGCTTTCTGCAAATGTACTGTTTTGTATAATTATGTTTTTGAATTTTTCATTAGACAAGGAAAATCAAGATCGAGTACAATCTGAAAAGCGACTTAAAGCCTTGGAAAAACACATGGCCAATTTGAAGAAGAAACTTATGGAGGTAATACATTTTTAAATCGCAAGAGTTTTTGGTGTGAATGTGTATTGTTTAAAGTTTAAGATAAGCCTATTCTAATTTTTGACAAACACTTTTGCTGTTGCAAAACAACATACTGATAGTATACATACATAAATATACACATAAAGTATATACAACATACATAATGCAATAAACAACTGTAAAACCAGATTCGTTTAATTTGTATCTTCATCTAATTTGGACAAAACTTGAGGTACAAATGATTTGTGATGTAGTGAGGCATCAACTAACCGACATCGATTAATCCAGATCTTTGCATATTCCTGACAACTTTGTGGTCCAAATGGGTCTAAATTAACAAAGGTTTACTGCGTACTCAATTATAATACTGTGTAGTTAGAACAATGGATTGATTTTGTAACTGTACCATTTTATGGCATGTCAATTTTGGACAGGCCCAGCAGGAGTACAGGGAAACTATGGAAGCAGCAACTGATGCTAAACTTGATGCAGAGAAAAAAGCTCATGAACGTGCATTGCGCAATCTTGATGATGATATGAGCCAGTTGAGAAACAGACTGAAAGAGGTTAGCCAACACATTAAGTTATTAGGTTTTTTGTTTTGTAGATTTGCTTGCTTTGATTTTGTTTTATTTGTAGATATGCCTGTTTTTATTAACCAAATAAATAAGAATTTTTTAATACCAACTGTATCATGTTATTTTTTCACCTTGAAAAAACTTTTACAACATTTTCATGGATTAAACTATTTTTACCGAAAATGTTTTTTTTTTGACAAAATTAATTTTCAATGTTGATTCACTTGGTAATTTGTCACATGCTGACTTTGTACATAGATAAAAGCCTTAAATTTTTTTTTTCATATTTTCCAATCTTTGTGGTTTGAGGTGTTTAACATTTAGTCATATCTTATTTGTTTGATTGCATATTATATTTGCTTGCTGATTGTTTTAAACTGTTTATTGTTTGTTGTTGCAGGTATGGATTGCTTTGCATGCTGTAGTGTTCAAAATCATTAACCACCTTCATTTGTTTATGTTTATTTTTATGCATGAAATTAGGTTCCATTTTTAGCTTATAATTTGCATTCATTTTACTCATATGGTGCATTGTTTTCGTTAAAATTTGCATTTTTTGCCATGAAGTATTGTTTTGCTACAGTTAAAGTTTTTGAAAATGTAAGAAAGACCTTGGAATAATTTTGAAACAAGCATGAATATCTATTTATTTATTGTTTTGCAGTGTTAATGTATATCGATAACTTTTGTAACTGTTAAGTAAACTCACTGACTTAAAGGCTGAAGAAAACGCAGCTGCCATGAGAGGTTTGGCACAGAAAGAAAAAGCAAAACGTGAAGAGGAAATTCGAGCAAGAGACGAAAAAGCTCGCTTTCATGATGCAAAGTAAGCTTTGTTTCTTAAAGAAATAGACAAGTAGCCAACAACAAAAAGTACTTTCCTTAGCAAACAAAAAACGGAATAAGCAATTGATTTTGCTGAAAGCACATGTATTTGTATATGCTGCTTTAGACATTAAAAACTGTCATAAAAAATATGTAGTGATGTTTCAAATTAGGTGTTTTTAAATTGAAATTTTATGGGGCAAAATTGTTGACACTAGGCTCTCAAACTGTTTAAGCATACAGTGCATCAAAAAATTAAAAACAAATCCCCAAAAAATTCCGTTTGCTACACACTTTGCAGTTAAACATAACAAAAGTTGTTCAAATAATGTTAATTTTCAACTTTATTGTGGTGAGTAAGGATGATTTTCACACCAATAACCAAAAATATGAGCTTTGAAACGTTGTCATGCACACCAGTATTTCGCTATGAATCCTAAAACACCAGGAAATGTTTGCACTTTAAAACAGGGCATATTTTGCGGCACACATTTTGAGAATCACTGCCCTAGACAGTTTTAAAACCATTAAAGTTGCAAGCATTTAATGCTTAGTAACATACTGTATCAGATGTTTAATTTATTGTAACAAGAAAACATAAGCCTTTCCAGTTTTGTTGATTTTCTTGAAAATGGCCAAATGTTTAAAGTTTACTCTTGACCATAGAGGGCCCAGGGGGGGGGGAAAAACAGGGCATATTTCGTGGAACACAGTTTGAGAATCACTGCACTAGACAGTTTTAAAACCATTAAAGTTTCAAGCATTTAATGCTTAGTAACATACTGCATCAGATGTTTAATTTATTGTAACAAGAAAACATAAGCCTTTCCCGTTTTGTTGATTTTCATGAAAATGGCCAAATGTTTAAAGTTTACTCTTGACCATAGAGGGCCCATTGTTCTCTTTGTGTTGGGTGACGCTGGGTTGTATTTATAGTTGTTTGTGTTGCGTTAGGAAAGAATAGAAGGGGTAAGTGTGGCCATTGGTGTTGTTATAATTCACAGTTGGAGTGAATATCATTTATGTGGTCTGATTTAGTTTTCTCATACAAAGACGTGCTAAAATAATTGTTTACTAGCCATTGAAGATTGTTAAGTGTTCAGAATTATTTAGTTTATTAATTTCAGGTGACCTTTTTTAAAAACTTTGTCAGTTACAGAGAATTTGGTGATAATAATATAAATGCGTAAATGTAAGTGTGTTTAAGTCAGTCTAAGTTCTAACATTTTTTAAGTATAAGAATAATTTTCTTGTATCAGAAATTATTTAAACATAATATTAATCAAACATTTTAAACTAAAAAATGCAGAAATGTGGAACTTTGAAATATACCATATTCTTCTACTAATCTGTACTTAAAAAACATTTTTTTGCTGTTACATTTGACAAAATGAGTGAAAAACATTTTACTAAAAAACAGGTACTAATTGAAACAAAAATACTTTTAATTAAAAATGTTGATCAAAAAATGTCAACAAAGTGAATAATTTTGCTGTTAGACTTTATTGAACACATCTGTTGCAAAAATGTAAGACTTCTTTATGTGTAAAGATCGCAAGCAGCTCTACGTGATTTGGAACGAGAACTCGGTGAAACTCGTCGTGGCATGAGAGACAGACAATCCCTTACTGAAAAGCAACTTAAAGACAATCAAACCAAAGTTGAGGCTTTGCACAACAAACTGCAGAAACTAGAGGTTTGTATGTGTAAACAGCTTTTTTCAGCAATTAGTTTAGTGTTTGTTAACTCTTATTAAATATTGCAATATGATTAAGTTGGTTAAAAATACATTGAACTTGTTAAAAATGTTCTATTAGGACTTATTTGTACTATTTAGACATATACTAATATATATTTTGCAACAAATTGTTCACTAAAAATTAGTCTTTTGGGGGGGGGGTTAGAGGTTTGTATGTGCAAACATCTTTTTCCAACAATTAGTTTATTGTGTGTTAACTCTTATTGTTGCAATATGATTAAGTTGGTTAAAAATGCATTGAACTTGTTAAAAATGTTCTATTAGGACTTATTTGTATTATATAGACATGTACTAATATATATTTTGCAACAAATTGTTCACTAAAAATTAGTCTTTTGTATTGTAATACTTTTTGACTAAAAATGTCCCGACCTCCAGAAAAGACTTAGTTGTATGACAAAATTTGCCAGTAATATAATGTTTTTGATAAAATTCGCATTGTAATTATTTTGTTTAAACCTGTATTTGGAGGTTTGCCAGTTTAAATTAATCTGACCTAAAACTCGCGAAAAGAAATTTTAATAAATTTTATTAAAAACTATGTTTATGATTCATACAATTTGTTTGTTGTACCTTAATATACAGTGATATATTTTATATTTTTTGTAATCTTTAATCTATGTATGCTTTATAAATGATTTAGCATTTCACTATCCTATAAGATCTTGTTAAATTATTTTACCTTTTTTCTCTGCATCTCAATAACAATAGATCAATAGAGAGAGCAAACAAAAAAACTATGCAGTCTCATTGTTTCACACCACAGGCATTCATGCAGGCAACAACCTACACAAAGGCCAATGTTGATAATAGCAACAAACCAAGGCATTGTTTTAAGAGTCTACTCTCTCCTTTTTTCTATTGTCAAGGCAGTCAGCTATATTAAAGGCTTGTGGTTTAGTGAATATTGCTCTCAGTGGAACTTGGCTGAGTACACTTCTGTAGTACTTCAGTAATCAATGTTGGTTTTAGAGCTAGTTTACAGGAATAAAAGTGAAAAGGACTATTGTTTATCTTAAGCATTAAATGTATGTTGTGTTTTTATTGTTTATCTTAAGGATTAAATGTAGGGCATTTTTAACCAAAGTAATTTCAGGGGGGGGGGATGAAACTTGGCTGAGTACACTTCTGTACTACTTCAGTAATCAATGTTGGTTTTAGAGCTAGTATACAGGGATATAAGTGAAAAGGAATTAGCAAAACCGAACTATTGTTTATCTTAGAGATTAAATGTATGCTGTGTTTTTTAACCAAAGGCATTTTTAACCAAAGTAAGCTCAACTTGGAAATGACGGTTAACTTAACTTGAAGTATTTTTTCTAAGTGTTAGCACAAGTTGTTAAAGTTACAGTTCCAATTAGTTAGACGCATGTTGCATGATTGTAAATAGTTTTTGATTTATGTGGTTTTTTACCTAAAAAGGTTTAATGTTATATTCTATTAAGCTTGTAAGTGTTATTTGTAAGTGAGCAGTACATTTTTGTAACAAGCCACTAATTTATAATGTCTGAAAGTTTCTTTGTAACTGGTCAAGCCCACAACAGACTCCCAGCCAGAAGGTATTACAGTTTGGAAAGCTGTAGCACTCAGGTATGCAGGAGTCTATTTGTCAAACTTGTGTTAATTTCTGATCTGTCCAAGCAAATTTGCCGATACTGTCATTTAGCACTGGCTAAACAGAAATATTGTTGGTTTTCTATGGCAGTGATGTATCCTTTTACATTAGTGTAGCAGCGTTAAGCTGGTTTAGACTGGAACTTGAACCGTGGTGCAATAGACGTTGAATTTTTTTTTTGCTAATTACTATTGCAATTGCCAGTAAAATTATTAAGTAAAGTGTTGATCTTTTTTTATTATGTTGCCATTGTTGCACCACACAAAGCTGGACTCCAGTAGATTTGTTGGCATAAACCACTATTTGCAATAAAATGTTGGCACCCAAAGTGATTACCATTTTGACAAGTACATTCGCATGTGCAGTTTAAAATGTTACTGACTCATGAAGCGCTTGTTTATTTATCATGTTTTCTACTTTTTGAGCAGGACGAGAGAGCAGATGATATGGCAGCTGCTGCTGATGCTGAAGCAACTGCAGCAAAAGCACTTCGTGATCTTGCAAGGGCCGATGAAGAAATAAAGGCATTGCAAGATTTGCTGCACGCACATGAACGAGAAATAGAGGTAAGTTAACAATAGACAAATGTCATGTTTACTACCACAATCTGTTGCTGATCATTAGTGTTTTGTGTGGAAATGACATGGTGTTAAATAAATGGTGGAATGAAATTTTGTCATAAAAAAAGAAGAAATAAAACCTAATTAATAGAAACCATAAAAAATTTACTAACTTTAAAAGGTTGCTGTTACACTTCATGTTTGATCCTTTTTAATACAAAATAAAATGGTAAAATATTCATGTATTTAAACAATATGTGCTTAATACTTCCAAACAAACGCCTGCAAACAAACCAACACATGTTTGAGAATAGTTAGCAAAAGGGTAAATGTTTTTTGTCATTGCGAAATAATGCTTTAACAATCTTTTTTGCAGGATGGGCAGAATCGTGGAACAATGCGCAGATTGCAAGACACACTTGGAGCGAGACAGAGAGAGGTTGATCGGTTGAGAAAAGCTTTAAGATTCCTGAAAACTGATAATCAGGATGAGGTCAGTTTCAAAATAAGTCAAAATTGTGCAAAAATAAATACGTACTTATTTTGTCAAAAAATATGCTAAGTCTTTATTCAGTGTTGTGCAAAAAAATGCTTTTTATCAATAATGTTTATGTCAGTCAGGTTTATGCGTTTGTAGAACACACACAATTTTAACATTAAACGCACTTCTGTTTGTCAAAAAAAATTTATGCTTTGCCCCCAATAAAGATAAATTCTTTGAAAACATTTTTTTAAATTTTTTTTCTGCCAGTCAGCCTTTTACATTTGTTATATTTATCACAATTTTGTTTTGACCTTAGGTTGATGATCTTCTTAATGAAATTGATGCATTGCGAAATGCTCTATCAGCCAACACACAACATATACGGACTCTATGGCCTGGATATTACTACTTTGTCCCAGAAGGAAGTCAATCACCTGGAAAATGGGTTTACTCACATTCAAGATCAAGAAGAGGTGGCGGGGGTCCCCCTCCATCACCCCCACCTCCCCCACCTGGGGCATATGGGCCAGGTATGTTTAAAAATTGCTTTTCATACCGTCTCTATGACAGCAAGTTTTAAATGAAAAAAAAAACCTTTACGACCAACATTGCCAATTATGTTTTCGTGATTTGAACATTATTTTGAAAGGAAACAATCTTTCAATGCTACGAAAATGTATCGCGCTGAGGCAAGTTTTTACAAATTTTAGTGGAACATACATGCCAAATAACCATTTTCACTTTTCCCGATGATGATCGCAGTAACTTTTACTCTATGCGTCGCTTTGCCATTGTAAACACTGTGCTGATGGAATATAACTGTCTTCACACTTTTCCTATAATTGCTGAATAATGGTTGAACTAACTCTCATGATCTCCTACGAAGATGAAACGGGCTGCATACAAGGCAAGCAACAGTGCTTGTAATTCGGGCCTATGTAGCTCAGTTGGCGGAGTGCCAACCCCGAAAAGCTCCTGCCGTGGGTTCGAATCCCACTGCTGGCTGAATTTTTATACCACATACCTTGTCAAATGAAGGAACGCTTGGGAGACCGGCTTGCTTCGACATAACGCCGTTAATAGGCCAGGTCTACTACAAGATTCTGCCACCATGCTATGTTGTGGGTGTTTAAACCTAACGAAACGTATACTATCCGACGGTCCATAATGCAATAGGCCAATCTATACTGATTGTATTTTACAGGTATTCCTTTGGAACAGTCGGGCCCCGGTGGTTTGCAACCAGGAATGCCTGGAATGGTTGCTCTAAGAGAGGATGGCTCTCTTGTACTCGTTCCCTTTGAAGGATTATATTGCAATGTTCCCGAGCACCACGACTTGGAAGATGAGTTGGCTGAGTGCCAGGTACGTAAGCTGAATATGCACGACGTTATTAGTTGTGACGTAACGACCGTTTAGTGTTGTTTTTATCGAAATTCAACCCGTTACAAAGCTGCTTTATTGTGTCATATACAACAAACAAAAAAACTTTAATAAGTTAATATATGTAAAATAATGTTTTTTGAATGACTTATGTACCATGGGTTTAAAGCATAAACAATTTGACATTCATTAACTGAATGGTTTTCGATGTGTGAACATTCACGCAATTATTACTGGTAAGAACTGGTAAAGAGTTACTGCATGGTATAAAATAGATCCTTTGGTCGCTTTATACTGCTTTTAGCTCGTCATTTTTATGCGAAAAAAACTGTGTGCGTGCTAGAAATTGTGGGGGGGGGGGAAAATTTGAACACCTTAAAAAAACACTGCTTGTACCGATTCAATGACAGCCCTTTGAAAAGCAATACATTATAGGCTGTGACCTATAAACACAAGAATACAACTGTTGGCTCAAAAATATGCTTCATTAAAATTTTCGATTGAATATTGGTTTCATTTTTTTAGGACGCCTTGGAAAAATGCCGGGAAAAGCGAAAAGCAGAAAAACACGATTTGGAAGAAATTTATCATCCTCTGGAGGAGTCGGAAGGGGGGGGGGGTTTTTCGTTCTATCTTATAAGCTGTTTTTTTGTTTTACTTACATCATTTAAAATAAACTAAACATATAAACTGCAACAATTCTAGGAAAAAATCAGGTTTTTGTACTTTTACCGATTCAATGACAGCGCTTTGAAAAGCAATGCATTATAAGCTGTGAGCTATAAACACTATACAACTGTTTGCTCAAAAATATGCTTTATTAAAATTTTCGATTGAATATTGGTTTCATTTTTTTCAGGAGGCCTTGGAAAAATGCCGGGAAAAGCGAAAAGCTGAAAAACACGATTTGGAAGAAATTTATCATCCTCTGGAGGAGTCGGAAGCGAGACTTCATCACCTCCAGGAGCTGATTAAATCCCACGAGGAGACACTGGAGAAGTTGCGGAAAGATGAGGAGCGGATGTCAAAAGAGAAAGTGGAAACTTCAAAGGAGCTTGCCGATCTGAAGGATACGCTCACCAACAAGATGAATAGAAAGTGAGTGACATCTCTTCTGTTATTTTTTGTCACAAAAACTTATTTTTTCCATTTGTAACAAATCGAAAACCATTGAAATTTTCATCACAAAACCATTCCCAGAAAATTTCCAGGAATTCTTGGTGTTATTAGAACTTTAGATTCGTTTAAGGGTATTCCCCACAACTGTGACGCAATAAATGACGTCACAGACGTGAAAGATGACGTCACTTAAATCTTCTTGTTCTACTTAACCTAAATGCATAAACCAGCTTACTAACTTTTGACTAAGCAACTCTCCAGTATATGCCAATCTATGAGCTATCAAAAAGATGATCACGAAGTATCACGAGTCGTTTCGTGATATTTAATATATCACGTCGTTAGCTCCATCACGGATTTTTTTAGGCACCCACTTTTAATTAGCAAGTTCGTGGATTATGTTTATCTATAGGCGATCATGATGATGACCATGGAGTATCACGAGTCGTTTCGTGATGTTTAATATCACGGGTTTGTCACGGATTTATGTTCCAGGCGCCAACTTGAAGGAAGAGTGGAGGAACTTCTCGGCGAGATGAGGACTGAGCAAGCGCTCCTCCAGCAAGAAGACATGCAGGAGGAATTGCTTGCTCTGGAGAAGACTCTAGCCAAGAGAAGAGCTGAGCTCCGGGAGGCAGAGAGGCTACTCCATGAATCAAGGGATGAAGCGGGACACACTGAAGAAAAGGTAGAGAATAACTTATCCAAAGATTGTCTATAAGTGTATATTTGAATTGTGCTGTTGGAGCTCAATGTCTCTCTAATGTGACTTTCGAAATCGAATACGGTTTTCTGGATGTTGAATATTTATAGGCTAGACGTTATAAAACTCGGCACTTTTCCTTTCAGACTAGTTTAACGGGTTTACAACCCTTTTTGCCAAATTTCGATTTGCCTTTTTAATCCTTTTTATTTCGATTCACGTTTTTAGTCGAATTTTGAAGAACGTTACACAACAGTATTTTTATTTACTTTGGCGCGGTCGCAAAAAATGCATAAGCTGTCACTGTAGATCTTAACAACTTGTTTTTTAACGCGCAAATTTTCCCAATTGTATTTTACATCGGAACGTTTAGGACCAAAAACTTATTTAAATAATGGTTTGATCAAAACTCGTACAACTTACCTAGTTCTACTAGATTTGATTATATGCTGTATTAGATTGGATACATGTTTGGCGTAAAAAGCTTTGAAAATTAAAAAAAAAATCAACAGGCCGAAGCGATGGCAAAACGATATGAGAGCGCTCGAGTTGGACTCAGTGAAGCGGAACAGGACGCTGAAGAATTAGAACGACAAGCGAGCGAGACTGGCGCGAAACTGGTTCGAGCGAGAGGCGAGTTACGACAACTTCAAGGTCAAATAAAAGAGGTTGAAGGTCGACGGATCCAAATTGACGACCAGAGTCGACAACTTGCAAGGGTAAGATGGTAAAATAAAGTGGTTTCTGTAAATTACCGTAAAATGTGACTCAATATATAAGCTATTGCTGCCAGGCATAATATCAAGTTTGTACAGCTCTTCTGGCGGGGGGGGGGGGGGGGGGGGGGGGGGGGGGGGGGGGGGGGGGGGGGGGGGGGGGGGGGGGGGGGGGGGGGGGGGGGGGGGGGGGGGGGGGGTTCTTTTAGCTGGTGTGGTGCTTGTCAAAATGCTCGTTGTTTTTAAAAACTTTTAATTTTCTTTTTTTTTAATTTTGAATCTAAGGAGTTATAAAAGTTAGGTGTGTTAAATGGATTTCATAGTATAAAGAGGCATTTGAAGGAGTAATTTTTCAATTACCTATTAATTAAATATCGCTTTTTTTTTCAACTGACACAATTTATAGACTGAACTGTTAAAAAAGGAAGTGTCAAAACTGTACCACGTATTAAACAATCAAAATAAACAAATGTCTCTTTCCTACACAAAACCAGATGATTAATGTACTATACAAACCACACCTAACCAAAATAATTGAGCAAAGTATATGCCACCTTTTAAATTGGGGGGGGGGGGGGGGGGGGGGGGGGGGGGGGGGGGGGGGGGGGGGGGGGTTTAGTTTTTTTTTAATTGAAGTTTCAAAGCCGTTTAGAAAATGTGTCCTAAAACAATATTTTACCTATCTTATAGCTTGTAACGAACAAAGAGGCCGAATTTACTGCGCTGGAGCAGAAAAACGAACATCTGACTTTGAACCTGGAACGCCTGCAAGCAGAACTCATCATAACTGAAGAGAAGGAAGCAGAAAGGCTGGCAGCTTTGCGGGAAAGCGAAAAGGTAACGTTTGCAACATTTTAAGCTTCACACCATTGCTAGATATAAACTAATATAAAGTTCGACTTATGGTGTTTGTACTGAGCAAATGATGCAAAAAAACAAGGTTTCTGTGCGTATTATTTACACTTTGTCCTATAATTCAGCAGCCTGCAACAAATCATACTGATGGGCCAAATACAATCTACAAAATTAGACCGCGGGGTGCACCATTACATTTTTTACTGTGTCGCGTACCACCATTTTGATATTGAGTTAGTATCTTCGAATAAAATATGAAACTGATTGTAGCTGTATCTAATTAGGTTGTATAAAAACCGCATCGGGCGCAATCCTAATTGCTAAAACTTTTGCGTAATGGGGACCTTTAAAAGATATGCGTATAATTAACTAAAAAATATTTAAGCGTTTGCAGTGAGTAAAAAGTGCAGAAGATTGTGTTTTTATAATCGTATATTTTAGTTTTCGAGATATTAACATTGTGCGCTTCATTCTCGCTGGTGTCATATATGTACATACGAAACCGCGATATTTTTATCTACTTAACTGAATTTTCAGATATTGTATGTTTTTTTGTGGGGCGTTAAAATGCCTTCACGCATATTTGTTTAAGCGTCGCTTTTAATTAACTGGGAATGGGGGGGGGGTTCATACCTGTGCCATATATGTACTTACTCAAACTTCTAACGATGTAACCTGTACTGAGCAAATGATAACAAATTTCGATAACAAAAGCTTGTGTTCAAAGAACATTTTGTGTTAGTGTGACATTTATGCGATTGCGTCAAAATGCTTTCACCGATAAATATTGTTTAAAACATATGCGTATCAATAACTAAAAAATATTTTGTGCCTGTGTGCTCAGAATGCTTAAAGGGTGGGGGGGGGGGTACTGTGTCGCGTACCACCATTTTGATATTGAGTTAGTATCTTCGAATAAAATATGAAACTGATTGTAGCTGTATCTAATTAGGTTGTATAAAAACCGCATCGGGCGCAATCCTAATTGCTAAAACTTTTGCGTAATGGGGACCTTTAAAAGATATGCGTATAATTAACTAAAAAATATTTAAGCGTTTGCAGTGAGTAAAAAGTGCAGAAGATTGTGTTTTTATAATCGTATATTTGGGGGGGGGGTGTGTTCAAAGTTTTAGTATCGTTTCGTTTTTAGCTTTTGAGATATTGACACTGTGTGCTCCATTCTCGCTGGTGTAAAATATGTACATACGAAACCGCAATATTTTTATCTCCTTGACTGAATTTTCAGGTTTTTATAAATAACGTATCTTTTTTGTGTGTGGCGTTAAAATTTGAGCTAACGGAATTCAGTACGCCTTGGGGGGGGGGTTGTTTAAGTGTAGCGTCGCTTTTAATTAACGGGGGATCGTATTTTCCTAATCCAGTTTGATTCCAGGTTTTAAACGAAAGACGAGATGAGATCAACAAGTTGAAAGAGCAAGCGAGCGTCCAGAGAGAAGAACTTGAAGGTTTGGATAGATTGCTGGGCAAGAAAAACACCGAACTCCACCTACTACAGGTAAATTTCCATTTTTTTAAAAAAAAGAGCAATCTTAAACTTTCTCAATTTTCTAATTATAATTACTTGGACATTTGTGCACTGTTTTGTGTCAAACTTGTTTATTTTTTAGGAAAACATCGAACAACACCAAAGCGAACTGTCTACAGTGTTAAAAGAAGGCAAAGCTGACGTTCAGGAGAAACAAAAGCAAATAAAACAACTGCGACACGACGTAGACGATGGGGGGGGGGATAAAAAGAGCAGTCTTAAACTTGCTCAATTTTCTAATTATAATTACTTGAACATTTGTGCACTGTTTTGTGTCAAACTTGTTTACTTTTTAGGAAAACATCGAACAACACCAAAGCGAACTGTCTACAGTCTTAAAAGAAGGCAAAGCTGATGTACAGGAGAAACAAAAGCAAATAAAACAACTGCGACACGACGTAGACGATTTAACGTCAACAAAGACCGACCTAGAAACGCAGGTACGTTTTCCGCGAGCGCACCACAAACGCAAGTTTTGTAAGGTGGATACGCGTCTCGGGTCTGGCGCTGTTGAGTCAGCTTTGCGCAGAGGCGATATCGTAGTCAATGAGGATTTTCCGAGGGGGGGGGGACATCTAATTCTAGTACAAGTTTGAAGACATAATTAAGGGGCGTGTGCTATTTGCATGCTGTTTACGATATTTTGAACAAATTTGCTGCGATATGTATTATTATTACATTGTTTGTCGTATGTTTTAAATTCCGAATTTTAATTATTCATGTAAATGTTCCTTGGTTTGTGCCATTCCAATAAGCCATTTTTGGTCGTTCAACGTAGTCTTAAAATTACTTTATCGGATATTAATCTTTTTGATAAGCTATTTATTATGTTTTTATTGCACAAAAAACTTGAATAATGTTATTGTTTAGATAACTCGTCGAAAAGCAGAAATCTCAACAATACGTGAAAAGACAGAACAATCAATGGAAGAGTTACAGAACAACATATCGGAAGTTAATAAGTAAGTTGGTAAAACTTAAAAGCTTTGATATTTAGTTTTTTCTTAAACATTATGTTGTGTTTTATTCAATAAACTTGGCATGATTCTAAACGTTTGGATCCAAACCAGTGTAGTTGTATTTCTTCAGACAAAAACATTTATTAAAAGGATGTTTTTTTATTGTTTGTCATTAAAGATTATACATATCGATGTGCGAAATTATGTAAATCGAACAAATTTTCTTTCTTACTTCATTTTGCAGCTGACAAAAGTACATGTACTCTGTATTTAAAACAATCATACTGTTTCTACAAAGTGGCATTGATAAAAAAACAAAGTATATGTTCCCCAAGTGATTCTGCCTTTTTAGATCCCATGAAACAAAAGACCTAAAACACCCTTTATATTAATCTTTTATGATGTACCCTCATATCATTGATGATGGCATCAGCATTTACCGAAACGTTCAAACAATAAAGCAAAACAACGCTTAGAAGGGCTTAAACTGTCGATCACTGTTTACCTTTTTCAACTATGAATTAGTAAACCAATAGACCAAAAAAATCCTTGGTTAAAAAATAGTCAGTCCGTTTCATGCGAAGGAGTATATATTTCGCCTCAATGAATTCGCCAGTTCTTTATTCAAATAGATCCATGTCGCCTTTTAGTCTACTTTTGCTACAAAAGTCTTCACTTGTTATGGTTTCAAATCAACCACTAACCATTTTCCTAAAATTGTTTTCAAGGCAAAAAGCGGAGTTGAAACATGTGCTTGAAATGTTGGGGCTCGAACAGCAAGAGCTTGAGAGTTTGAGGAGACAACACGATGTGAAGTCCTCTGAGCTTGCCGAGACTCAGAGAAGACTCCTGGAGGAGAGGACGGAGCTGGATCGGATGAATTCGGATGCACAGAGAAGAGATGCGGATCTGCAACGTGTTAAACAGGTTCACAAAGATGTGAATTTTAAACGTTTGTGTGGTGTCCCCTGTTTGAGAACTTGTTTGGATAATCGAATATTCCGTTTAATCGAATATTCTGGATAATCGTATATTTCGTTTAATCGAATATTCCGTTTAATCAGTGTTGTTGCTGTGCTTGTATTAATTACAATTGTTTCGACTTTCTTGTTTAAATTGATGATATTTAAGATATTTATTTAATGTCAGGGTCTTTATCTTGCTCCATTAGTTTGGCCAATGTCTTGTCACCAACTTCACTGATGAACCTTATAGGCCGAAACAGTGTGTACTAACTGTAGCAAACGAAATTTGCAAGTAAACTACTTGCGATTAGGTAAACAAAACGAACCAATCACAGATAACAAATCTAGTTTAAATTTCCCGCCATAACTGTATTCATTCCGCTGAGCAGAACGTCGAGAAATATCGGGCTGACGTGGATTGTCTCACAACCGAGCGATCGACTCTCACCGACACTGTGACGTCATTGCTCAAAGAAAAAGAAATGCTGACGTCAAGCGTGGTGTCACTCGATGATAGACTTCAGGCAGGCAAGAAGGTGGGGTGATGAAAATGTTCTGATTTTTTTTCTGTGAGCTTTTTGCAGCTTTTTGCTTTGCTTTAGTTTGATTTTGTGTTGTAACTGTAAAATTTTCCTGTGGTATTTTGTTGGTGAACAAAGCCTCTTGAAAAATGTTCACGGCCTATACTTTGTATAAATGTTACAGCCGTATCTTTTTTTGGCTATTTTTTATTTCATTTTTCATGTTGGTGTCAATAGCTTGAAACTCATACCGTACGTACCTCTAGGTTAATGCGTTGTCGCTGAGTTTCTCCTTAGAAGAATATGTACCTACCAGAGGTCAAACTGACCCATTTTTAACGTGGACTGTATTTTCGATCAACTGTTTTGCTTACAGACTTTGTCAGACATTCGCGCTGGAATAGATAAATCAGGAGCAACGTTGGATGAAGTTGAATTGGAGCTTTCTCATGCCAGGAAAGAAGTCCAAGAATCACAACAACTCAAAGCTGTTACTAATAAAGAGGTAACTTCAATTCAAAGAAAACAATTTTCAAAGTGGCATAGTGGCATAGTGTCATGTTTTAAATTCTGCCGTAAATAGCTAGTTCAGGTGAGACGCTTTAATCTTTTGTGTTGTTGCGTCTATTTGCAAGTTACTGATATGTCTAAAAATATCTAATTTGAGATCAAAAGACAAATGCTTTGTTTATTTAACCATTAAGAGTTGCATGTTGTAATTTAGTTTTTAAACATAGAAAACATAACCATATATTATTGTATTTCCTAAAAATGAAAGTCGCCTCTTAGAACACCAACGAAATTGAACTTTTATAAGGATAAAGAGTATAATAATATCACCACCTACTTACAATGAAGCAGATTTTGCCGACAGTTAGTACTTTGTATAACGTGTTTTTTGTGAACTACCTAGGATCGAGCCATTATAACCTTTTGTACACAGCTTATTGCATTGCGGGCCGCGGCAAAGGAAATGAAAAGTGAAGCTTCCTCATATAAATCTGAACTACAGGATACACAGGAACAACTTCAGCTAATAGAACAGGTAGAATATAAGTTTGGTAATCATTCTTCAATAAACAAAATTTTTACATTGGTTTTGGAAAGCTCTTTTAAAAACGTATGATTGATTGAAACTGAACACTAACTGTGTAATACTGTGAAACACGTTGCTTATTACATTTATCTGTTTAAATGAATTATCCGATGTAGTGATTTATCGAATTAAGTGAATTACGCGATTAGGTGAAATATGCGATTAAGTGAAATATGTGATTAAGTGAAATATGCGATTTAGTGAAATATTCGATTAAGTGAATTATGGGATTAAGTGATTTATGCGATTAAGTGAAATATGCGATTAAGTGAATTATGCGATTAAGGGAAATGTGCGATTAAGTGAAATATGCGATTAAATGAAATATGCGATTAAATGAAAAATGCGATTAAGTGAATTATGCGATTATGTGAATTATGCGATTAAGTGAATTATGCGATTAAGTGAATTATGCGATGGGGGGGGGGGGGGGGGGGGGGGGGGGGGGGGGGGGGGGGGGGGGGGGGGGGGGGGGGGGGGGGGGGGGGGGGGGGGGGGGGGGGGGGGGGGGGTGCGATTAAGTGAAATATGCTATCAGGTGAAATATGCGGTTAAGTGAAATATGCGATTTAGTGAAATATTCGATTAAGTGAATTATGCGATTAAATGAAAAGTGCGATTAAGTGAATTATGCGGGGGGGGGGGGGGGGGGGGGGGGGGGGGGGGGGGGGGGGGGGGGGGGGGGGGGGGGGTTTTAAGTGAATTATGCTATTAAGTGAAATATGCGATTAAGTGAAATATCCGAAAATTTTTGCAGGACCTCCGTGCAAGTTTGAAGCAGCGTGACGACATCAACCTTGAAACTACGTCACTTCGGGAAGAAGCTAGGGCAAGAGCTCAACAACTTGATCTTCTCAATCAACAGGTGAAAAGGAAAGAAGAAGAAGCTGCAAGAGCAGAGGAGGACTACAAGGATAAACGGGATTTACTGGAAGATCGCGAAAAAGTAATTTTGTTAAATTGTTGTTTAATTTCTTGGTAATTTACTTTTTTCATTTTGCTTTTTTGTGCTGATACAAAGGGAAAATTTTCAAGCTTTTTTGTTGCCGTTTATTCTAAACTGATCATATACCATTATAAAAACACTTGTTTGGTTTATATACCGTGATGAAAAAATACGCATCATAGATATAAAATTTCACCCGTAAACCTTTCCGACCATTCTTGTAGTAGTTTTACTGTAGACTGTTAATGTTAGGCATTTGAACTGGTTTATAACTTCGTTGTTGCATTTGGACGCCAAAGTTCCACTTTACACCTTTGCAGTAAAAAGGCAGCAAAAACATGATATATTTTAACAAAAATATTGTACTATCGGCCAGTTAAAATACATGGCCATGTAAGAGTTGTGGTTTGGGCTAAAGTTTCAATATAACGGACTTGATTAGGGCCTGTCTTTACACTCGGCCGCATTGGCACCACAATTATACCAACTTTTGGGTCGAATTTGGATTTAGTTAAAAACTAGGGCTCTGACCGGGTTTTGAGCTTGCACTTTCGGGTTCAGGCTTTACCCAATTACCTAAAATACTTTACCTAAAGCAATTACGTTTTTACCATACATTAACAGCATAGTACTGTTTCTCATTTCTAGGAACTGAAAAGAATATCCGAAGCGGCAGAACGCGAGGAAGAGAGGCTCTCTCGCACAGCGTCTGATCTCAACAAGGAAATACAACGACTTAAAAACGAACTATGTGAGCAGAAAGACGAACTAGAAGCTATTATCATAAAGCGAGATGCTACACGTCGTGATATGGAAAGGTGCCAACTATGTGCATTACTTTTTTGAGTTTTTGGGGGGGGGGGAAAAACGAACTATGTGAGCAGAAAGACGAACTAGAAGCTATTATCATTAAGCGAGATGCTACACGCCGTGATATGGAAAGGTGCCAACTATGTGCATTACTTTTTTGAGTTTTTTATGGCCTATCTATGCCTTGCCATATGGGAGTGCTTGGTGAACGGCTTAATTCGGTATAACGCCGTCGATAGGCCTGGCATGCTATGATTTTTATATAAGTGTGCCGTGCCGTGATTGCTGGTCTGCATGAACGCTTCAGGGCTGATCCCAATAATAAATTTATGTTCTATTCCTAGGTATTTTTTGCTGTTTCGCGGGGGGGGGGTGGCCTATCTATGCCTTGCCATATGGGAGTGCTTGGTGAACGGCTCGATTCGGTATAACGCCGTCGATAGGCCTGGCATGCTATGATGAAGTGTACCGTGCCAATAATAAATTTATGTTCTATTCCTAGGTATTTTTTGCTGTTTCGCTTTATGGGTGCCAAATGCAAAAATATATTGTCTGCTAAAACGAATTGCTTTCTTGCGCAGTATGGTTTTTCATGTGCTTGATATACTTTCATGAAAAATGTATCACAATTTTTGCATGTAAAATTCTTTACAGCTTTTAAACCACACATTTTGATATAACTACGGGGGGGGGGTCAAATGCAAAAATATTTTGTCTGCTAAAACGAATTGTTTTCTTGCGCAGTATGGATTTTCATGTGCTTGATATACTTTCATGAAAAATGAAGTAATTTGAAAAATGTATCACAATTTTTATGTAAAAATTTTTTTATGTAAAATTCTTTACAGCTTTTAAACCACACATTTTGATATAACTACTTGGTTTTCAAGTCCAGTAAATTCGAAAAGTTTGAAATAAAAATGTTGCCTTATTCCACTGCGGACGAATCCGGTTAATCGCCAAGGGCTGTTAAATTCTTACCATTTGTTAGTCATTTGTTTAGAAACTCGCCCAGTTAATCGCGAAATCTGTTTAATTACATAATCGCAAATGATTTGTGCGATTATCCGGATTTGGACTGATGTCTTCAGTCTTATGTATTTTTAACGTCATTCAAAATTCAAAAACATTAAGCAATTTCTTTATCCCTCACATTTAGACTTGGTCATGTGGAAGCGAAATTTGACGAAACCGAGTCACGCATCGCTGATCTCGAGTCACGTGTTTGTGAGCGGGAACGAGAGTTGGCACAGCTCCAGCGCGAACGTTCTGAACTAAAAGGCGCTCTTGCAAGCAGGGAGAACGAACTTAGAACGAACCGAATTGAAGCGGAAAACGAAACACGGAGACTGCAACAAAAGGTTGGTGTGAAAATTGTTTAGTTGTAACTTAGAATTTGTAAGACCGTTGAATTTTTCGCATAAGATTTGCAAGATTACAAAAGGAAATAAAATACTAAAACAGGGGTTTGTAACCTGCGTACCGTGGGCTAAATACGGCCCATTGAATGAAGGTTGTCCCACAAACAACCAAAACACTACAGTAAGCTTTTTACAAAACGTACCGTTGGTTTAAATGCTGTATGAATAAAAAAGTATGAAATTATAAAGAATAAACTATAATTTGTATTATTTTGTGTGTTGTGCCAATTTGCGTTATAAAATCGATCAATTAGTTTGATTCGAAATTATGAATTGAAATTTATATTATTTGTCCACTATTGAAGCAGATCGCCATAATATATCATCTTACTAAAATATGATTGTTAGCTGTTGGTATATTATTGGCTTGCTTTAATTAAATCTATCCAGGTCGCTGAGGTAAAAGGAGAGATGGAGCGACAGAGAAACCGTGACTCCGGTGAAATATCATCGCTGGAACAGACTGCTCAGGATCACTGTGAAAGAGCGACTCGTCTCGCCAACGAACTCAACCAGATGAGAGGAGAATATATACAACTCAGAAAGGAACTACGGTAAAGAAATAATTTTCCCAACAGTTTATTTAGTACTTCACTAAATTTAGTACTGGTCATATGCGTATTTTTTATTAAAAACCTTAAGATACACTCATTATGTAGTTTATGCAGTTCTTCCGGCAATTGTAGTTTTATTCCGACGTTTCGACGTCCTATGCAATTTCGACATTATCGTGTACTGTACTACGCGCATTCAGTGTTAGTTACCCTGATGAAGGCGACCTGTATAGGACATCGTAACGTCGGAATAAAAATACATTTGCCAGAAGGGCTCTATACACTTGATATTATGCCTGGCAGCAATGGCTTATTTACTCTATATGTAGATCGATTGATCCATTTTGGGTAAAAATGTCATCCCTTTAATTTGTCAAAGATTTACTGAACTTGCAAAAATTCCGTTTAGTTGTGTTTAGATTTTTAGTACAATGTACAAAACAAAACCCTAAAATTGGTGAGATGCCGGCTTAAATGATGCCAAATGTAAAATTAGTCCCTAATCAAGTCTTAAAAAAACTTACCGAACTTACAACCGTTTACACTTTCTTATCAAGGTTTTGGGTTTCTAATTCACACAGCAGTTACCCTATAGATTCTTTGAGTTGTTTGGACCGCCATAAAAACAATAATGACCCGTGGTTTAATATCTGGCTCGCCTTATATTTTGTCAGGTTTGTTGAGGAAGAAAAATCAAAACAGCAGGCTGAGTTACAACGAGTAAGTCGTCGCTTACGTGAAGAAGTCGACGAAAAAGTTTCGGAGGGAGTGAACTTGTTGGAAACATCTCATGCTGAAGCGGTGAAGGATCTCAAAGATCTTTATCAGGAAAGCGAATCGAACGCACGAAAAATTAGCACACTGAGAGAGGTAAAGAAAAATTCCCACATAAAGATTATGTTGTAAAGATGTTTCCCACTAAAACTGTGGTTCCCAACCTTTCTGATCCCGTGACCCCAAGGAGAAAATTAGTAGGCTCTAAATTAACATTTACTGTATTTTTCCCAACAATAAAGCGGTCTATGAGTTTATTTTATTGGGGCTAGTGGTGTATGACCTAAAACAAGTTGGAAACCATACCAGGCAATTTGTAAGACGAGTCCAGTTAGGATCGCAACTCACAGGTTGGGAACCACTGCACTAGACCATACGTGTGTTACCTACAACTCGGACCTCATGCGACCCATTGAATAAAAGTTGTGCGTCCCGTAAAGATGTTTGGATTTTATTGAAGTGTTGCCTGCAAAACTATTTCAGTGGAGTGCTATCGAGCGATTCCAATTTTTACTTTGTTTTGGGACAGATCAATATGCGTGCTATTTTTCTCTCAGTTTACACTGCGGCTAGAATCACTTGCAAATTTTACTGGTGTCAACTCAATATAAGGTTGTTTTGTACGTAATGAAGTAAAGACAACTTGCGTTATATAAAGATGCGGCCCACCAGCAAATTATGTTAATGCTTTTGACCAATCAGTAACGAGGTTACCTGTACCAAACAATCACCAAAAATCATTTTTTATTTTGCGGAGCACTGAACGCACTGCAAAAAATAAATAGCGATAAATTGAACTCATAAAAAACAATACTTGAGTAACATTTCACTTTTTTTTGGAAAAAAAATCTACTCTAAATTTAAAACGAAACATTCCAGATTCAGAGAAGTAAATCTCCTCCTCGGCGCATCCGCTCCTACTCGGGGGGGGGGGGGGGGGGGGGGGGGGGGGGGGGGGGGGGGGGGGGGGGGGGGGGGGGGGGGGGGGGGGGGGGGGGGGGGGGGGGGGGGGGGGGGGGGGAGGAACTACAAGCCAAACAGGAGGAAATTGCTTCCCAAATTCGAAGACAGGTAAAGTCGGAATTTTTTAGAGAACAAATAATTTTTGATCGGTTTGGTAAAAAATAGTGACGTCATTCATAAATTGCGTCATAACAAAAAATATCTTGGAATTTTTATTTTTTTGCGGAGAGGATTGCAAACCGATACATTGATATTAAGATAATTTAAGCCTTTCGTAAACAAAAATAAAAAATATTTGCATTTGTCAGTTTTCAAAAACAAATGAAACAAATTTAATGCTATAGTTTCAACTTTTGTTAGTTCTTTTAAAATTAGACCTTTCCTGCAACAACTAATATATAAACCAGTTTGATATTAAAGTTATGATATTCATAAGCAAAACGCGTTTCGTTTCAAACTTTGCATTGTTACGTCACAGATGTCCCGACATCGTGAACAATGGCAAGCGCGAAAAATCCAATCTGAAGGAAAACTTCGATCGCTGAAGAAGAAAGTTGACAACCTTGATGAATTGGTGGGCTGTTTTGTTATTATAGTGAGAGGTCGTGTTAAACCTGGAAGTGTGCTGTTTGGTTGTGGACCAAAAATCTCACATTAATGCCAAAGTGATAGCAATGTGCGGATACAATGAAGTGAGATGCAGACAGTGCACAATTTTTCGACTTCTCATCAATGCAGCTGGTGACAAGACATTGACTAAAGTAGCCACCTAGCGGCATTTGCAAAAGTATATTTTGAACCATTTTTCATTTTAGTACATAAACCAATTAGATTAGAGTGTACCTGAATTTCGGACCCTAGTCTGACAGTACAACCCCAAAACCGTTGTTTTTTGGAAAAGAAAGCCAGGACGTTGCATCATTCGATTGAAATTGTGGCATAAAGCATGCCGAGTGTAAAGTCAGGCCCCAGGGGGGGGGGAGGACCCTAGTCTGACAGTACAACCCCAAAACCGTTGTTTTTTTGGAAAAGAAAGCCAGGACGTTGCATCATACGATTGAAATTGTGGCATAAAGCATGCCGAGTGTAAAGTCAGGCCCCAATAAAACCAGTTTTGCTAAGTGCAGATCCGCTCATAACTCTTAACCGATTTGTAGGAAATCCTATGACATCATCCAACAGAACGTTTCCTATGCTAAAAGCACAACATATCCAATAATCTATATTAAAATCGGATAATTATATACTAAGAGTTACCCTACGCGCTTCATTTTTACATTTATATTAACATGAGCGTTTTATTTTAGGTAAGCAATACTTCCATGGACTCTCTGTCGCTATCTAGAGGTCGCGATGTGTCCGGACATGAGCGCGTGCTTATTTCTCCGACGCTGGAGGAGCGAGAGAACGTAATTCCGGAAAGACTTGGCTAGCTCCTGATGCAAACTACAATTACTTTTTATCTACTTGCCAAATCTCCAAATATATACGATTTCTATTTTTTTACTTTCCCTCATCCGTCCGGAGCAATGTTAGTGGAGATACTGATAGGAACTTAAAGTGAATTTGACTTTTAAACGCAGAATTAAAATGTTTTGTATTTTTGTGTTGGGTAGAATACATTCCTTTGTGTAATATTGCCTGATTACACGTCAAAATATCGCAAAATTCGTGTGAAATAATCTTTTTTTACCATGTGTCCATGCATAAACGTACACAGCGAATTACACTCGCGTTTTTTCTTTTATTTTTGCTTTGTTTTGCACTGAAATGAAATTAAATTCGCACTGTGCCATTCACCACACACAAACACATATCACTTGTTACCCAACGCCTTCATTCTTCATCTACCATTTGCGATTTGCAGTAATTATATGTCATGACACAACAAGCGTTTCGTGCCTTGTTTTTTTCGTACTTTTATATTCGTGTGTGCCGTTTTTCTTTGCAAACAGAACTTTATAGCATTCCTGATACCTGTGTGTTCATATACAGTCAAAGAAGTTTTACCAGAAGGCCTAAAACGAACAAATGATAACCATTTGTAGCGGGTAAACTTTATCAATATTAAAAACAGTTGAAAACCGCTTTGCCAACGTTTAAGTCAGATTGGTGCCATTCGGTCTGTCGCTGTCGCATACATTTTGCAACCGTTTATAGCTATTTAGGCTGGGTGTTTAAAAAGTGGGTGTTTAGAACCGTTGTGATTTCAAGAAAAAATGTCAATACACTTACTGAAGAGAATTTCGTATTTCTACGTTTCGATAGGACTACTCTAAAATACGCAATCCGCCCAAACTACTAATAAAACTATAACGTTGACGGTTAGGACTATAAGGCCGGGGTGAGGGTTTGTAATAGCGATAAAATTAAATCTCAGATACCGCTTTTGGTGCTAATATATTCTCACATGCGTTAACACAGAGTTGTAAGCTATCCCCAAATTCGAGCCCGAACCAAAAAGTACAAGCTTGAAGCCCGGCCCAACCCTGTTCGTTTTTGAGAAGCCCGACAGGCCTTTACATAAAAGCCTACAAAACGTACTGCTGTAGGCTACAGCATGTAATTAAAAACGGCGTTTTACAGGGCTGTTGGGCACGGTCACGTCTAAAACTGCGGGCCCACTTGGGGGGGGGGGGGGGGGGGGGGGGGGGGGGGGGGGGGGGGGGGGGGGGGGGGGGGGGGGGGGGGGGGGGGGGGGGGGGGGAACTTGGCTCGCTTCATGCAATCAAAAAACTGCGGGCCCGCTTGGCACGCTTCTCGCAAGTATAAAAATTGCGGGCCCACTATATCTATGTTGTCGCGTCTCTCGCAAATATAAAAACTGTGTGCCCGCAGTTTT
Organism: Phallusia mammillata; assembly: GCA_003260075.1. Classification (NCBI taxonomy): domain Eukaryota; kingdom Metazoa; phylum Chordata; class Ascidiacea; order Phlebobranchia; family Ascidiidae; genus Phallusia; species Phallusia mammillata. The sequence goes on along the minus strand of QLIY01000986.1, from coordinate 20,437 downwards.
TTTATATTGCATGGGGCGTGCCAAGTGGGCCCGCAGTTTTAGACGTGACCCCTGTTGCCCTGTTGGGTTTCAAACTTTGCATTGNCGTGACCCCTGTTGGGCATTAGATGAAGTCCACCAACTAAATACTCAGTTGGGAAATACCCAGTGGTGGGATTCAAATTTTTTGTCAGTCGGTTCTATCACAAAAGTCATATTTTTCAGCTGGTTCTGTTACAAAAAGTTCGTTGACACTGACAGTAAACAGTAATGTTAACCGGTTCGCTGATGTCATAAAATTTCGTGTGACGGTTTTATAGAACCGGCTGAATCCCACCACTGGAAATACCAGGTCACGCTTTGGATATTTCTTTTATAACGATGGTTCCGCTTTCTGCGATACGATGCTATAAAAAGGTTTAGATCAAATTCCATCCATTAGTTCTTCAAGGTTGCAGAATTTTAAACATCGTTTTTGATCTCACCCGTGTGAAGTTATTTCACTGATGTCGTCAGGTAAAAAATACTATACCCACATACGAATAGTGTTTGGCTAAAAAGCTGACAGTATTGGTTTGCAAACTTGCATTTTACCAGTTTTTCAAAAAGAGGAACTCGGGAAGGAGAAGGTTTAGAAATATTTTGCAGTGTTGTTTTGGTTGGAAAAGATGTTTTATTTGTTAAACTACTTTCTGTTGCTCATATGTACTTTGCCACTGGCCTTCAGTGATTTTGAGCAGTGTCAAAGATTGATACAATGCGGTAGAATCTCTTAACTGTTACTATTTGTTGTGTTATTGTTAAAAACATAATATTGCTACCATGGTAAATTATATTTACTGCACCTCTATAAATTATAACTGTAAACAAAAGTGTCTTTTTGTGCCAAATGAAAACCAGTGCACAATGCAATAAACTAAAAACAACATCTCTTTTAGGTCAATATGGAGATATTTGGGATTTGAGGCCAACAGGAGCATCTCTCAAAACTGCAAGGGCAAGCAGAGTTGGAGATTTAGGTAACAACTAATAACTTGTAGTGCGTGCGATCGAGATAGGTTTATGTTATGTTTGCTTATAAGTCATAAGGTAACAGGAAACATTGTACATTTTAAACTTTTTTTTGGAAATCTAAAATCAAACTGTTGGGCTATTTGAATTCGTTGCGAGCTTAGAGGTAGCAAGGCAAAACAATCTAATTTTGTGAGCAACTTTTTTCAGAATTTGTACAAATGAATATCGTAATTACAGACTGACAAATAGGTCAGTTTTACCTAAAAATAAAAATACCATTGGAACTTTAACCCATTATCAAATAAATGCCAACCAAAAAAGCAACAACAAAGATACATTTGACTATTAACCTAGATAGGAAGGACAGGATTAAAGCCCCTTAGAGGCACTGGAGTGTTTGGGATTTTGGTGCCATAAACAGTGATGGCTCATGATTGTAAAGTGTCCCGAGATAGCACTAAAAATTTGGTTTCAAAAAGTTTCTGTGAAGTATCTTCCTTTGGTGCCTTATTAAAGCACATGCTTACTGTGCATAATGATTATTCCAGCCCAAGACCTATGCATAGCCACAAGTGCAGATAACATGTATTATTCTGCTTTGCCATTAACCACCTTGTCCAAGGGCCATTTAAAGCAAAAAAGTCATTTAGTTATGAAGCATATCTTAATGCCTTTAATTCTTTTTGTAGATGGTGTATCAGCCTCTAAGAAAATTGCATCTGTTGATTTGCCTCATTTAGAGAAATACAAGGGTATGATACTACAAGAATCCAAAGCAGCTAATGTTGATCCAGCTGTAGTAGCAGGTAGGTTTTCTAAAAAACAACAAAATGACTTGTGTCATCTTTTATCACAAGAATGAGCTAAGCTATGATGGGGGGGGGGTAAAACAACAAAAATGACTTGTGTCATCTTTTATCACAAGAATGAGCTAAGCTATGATGACTGACAAATTCTTGCAATTAAAGATTGCTATGGGAGTTGTTAAAGCTATGAACAATGCTTAGTTCAATGATGTAAACTAATTTAAATTGCATTGCATGCAAAATTAAACTCAACTAAACTTGATTAGCAATAATCCCTTAAGTGTGTTTTTATTTCAAAATCCCTCATACCTCCGGGTTCAAAAAATTGAGCACCATTGTTGTGCTATTGGGATAAATTCAACTAAATTGTATTTTTTGTAACTGCCCCCAAATTATCTCTTTTGCAACTGAGAAAACACATTTGTTTAAGTAACATAAAAACAGGTAGGTTAGAATAGGCATAGGTCAGCAGGTATTTTTTGACTTCAAATTATTGAAACCATAAGAAAATTAAATTGTCATACAGCTATTATCAGTCGTGAAACCAACGCTGGAAGAGCATTAAAAAATGGTTATGGTGATGGAGGAAATGGATTTGGTCTGATGCAGGTTGCTATTTTTAACACATTGGGCTTTTTTATGTCATTCCAGAGTTTTTTTTGTTCCTTTATTTTTTGACACTCAGTTCTTGTCATTTCTTAACAGTTTTTGACACATTTGTAGTGATGGGACCAGTACCCAGTACTCAGTATTGAATGATTTCAGTGGTATCAATACTCGTACTTGGTATCGAAATATTTTGCCTCAGTTTTTGATACCAATGTTCGATGCCAAAGGGCGGTTTACACTACAACAATACGGGCAACTTTTTGCCAATTATAAGTTCTGCCAGGTTTTTCTCTATCGTGTGAAGATTACAATTTTGTACATGCTTTGGGGGGGGGGATTTTGATGCCAATGTTCGATGCCAAAGGCCGGTTTACACTACAACAATACGGGCAACTTTTTGCCAATTATAAGTTCCGCCAGGTTTTTCTCTATCGTGTGAAGATTACAATTTTGTACATGCTTTTGCATGTGTGTGTGTGTGCGCAAGTACCCCAAAAAATAAATTAGCAAGTAACAAAAGCATTGGACCATGCAAATGTCAAAATATTTTGCAGAAACTTGCAAAAACTTTTATGAAACTGTTTAAGAAACTGCTGTGAAGTAAACTGCTTGTTGGATAACTACTCATTTGTACATTTTAATAGATGTTGATTAACTCATCTGATAAGTAGGTTGGTTCATATATGAACTTGCAATATGCTTTTAGTTTGTTGATTATTTCAACTTGAATTTTAGCTACATTAAAACATGTTTCCACTTTTGATCAATATTTTCCGTTTTTTATTATTTATTGTGCCCATACTGCTTTGTCACAACATGGGTAATGCATTTTTTAGCCACATAAAAGTCAAGGTTTGGTTACTTTAGGTTGATACTGAAGCAACATTGTGACATTTAGGTTGACAAGAGGTACCACACTGGTGTAGGAGATTGGAACTCAGCTGAGCATGTGAGGCAAGGAATCAATATTCTGGTTGATTCAGTCACAGCCGTGCAGAAGAAATTCCCTGGTTGGAGCAAAGCCCAGCAGTTGCAAGGTGGAATTGCTGGCTATAATTTTGGACCAAAAAACGTCCAATCTTGGGAGAGGCTGGACTACACCACGAAAGAGGGACCTAGAGATTACTCAAATGATGTAGTTGCTAGAGCACAATACTATCGGGAAAACGGATACAAATAACAGTTTTCCAGTAGTTTGAGCATTTTTACAGCTTCCTTAATATTGTTACTGACTATACATGCCTCTTTTCATTTCATGCGCTTGTTTTTGGATTGTGACTTTTTCATTCTCTACAGCACTTGTTATTTTGTTCATGTATTAATAGGTCAAACCTGCTTGCACTTGTAAAATAACTAGATTTTTATTCATTGCTGCAGGTAAAAGCGGAAATTACCTTTAGTTTTGCTTAAAGAAACAGTCCAAACAGGCCTATTAAACTAGTTCGACTACTTTCCAGTAGTTCATTCTTGAAGTAGACCTGTTAAGAAATCAAGCTGTAGGCATTTGACAGCCACGAAAGGAATGTAGGCCTATTTCAAATAGTTTTGTAGCCTTATAAGAATCGCTATGTGTGGGCGAGAATAGAGGGGGGGGGGGTCCAAAAAACGTCCAATCCTGGGAGAGGCTGGACTACACCGCAAAAGAGGGACCTAGAGATTACTCAAATGATGTAGTTGCTAGAGCTCAATACTATCGGGAAAATGGATACAAATAACAGTTTTCCAATAGTTTGAGCATTTTTACAGCTTCCTTAATATTATTACTGACTATACATGCCTCTTTCCATTTCATGCACTTGTTTTTGGATTGTGACTTTTTCATTCTCTACAGCACTTGTTATTTGGGGGGGGGGACTTAGTAGATAGGAACAATGAGGCGTTGTTCGACGCATTTAAATTATGAAGTCCAGAGCCCAGGCAATAAAAGCGGCAGTATACAGAAAGCGTCATTTTTAAAAATTCCGGTTTAAAGTTTCGTTTATCCAAATATCGGGTCCACATTTTTAGGTTTCGAATCCGGTTAGGAGGTGCGGTGGAAGGCAGAAACCAAGTCCAGATTCAAATTGAAACTGATTGCCTTTTCGATTTTTCGGGGTCAAAAATCCGATTTTCGTGGGAATATGCCATGTTCAAACTAGTTTTTGCATCCTACCGAACCTCCAAACCGGTTTTTAAAATCGAAAATGTTGACCCGATTTTTAAAAAATCCCCAAGGCTAAATCCCCTTTCCGTTTTTTCGAATTTTGGTGGTCAAAAAATCGAAAAAAAATCCGGTTTTTGTAAGTCGCTTGTAACACCCTTGGGAATATTGCCACGTGTGATTACGACTCTCAAGATATCAATAATTTGTCTCTGTAACTTAAAAACACGTGTAACTTGAGGTAACGATTAAACAAGTTATAAATTAGACTTGTGTGAGTTACCATGTGGTAAGCAAACTAAAAGGTATAAGTCACATTTTGTATGAATTACCAAGATCAACAAAAAATCTTTTTTAATAGTTTCCACGACTTTTTGCAATAAGTTTGCAATAACTATCGGACCTGTGCCTTTCTTATGAACGTAAATAAATATGTTTTAGATTTTTGACTAATTTGGTTTTTTTACTATTATAACATTCTATATGAACCCTTTGCTTTCTGCTGTTACCGGAAACAGCTGTGTCTTAACCTCATCTGTACGTTGTGGTCTTGTGGCTGAATCGCAGCTCATGCAAGGGTTGGAAATAGTTGCGTGTGAAGTGGCCGATACTACGAGATGTAAAAATAAACAACAGAGGGTTTTGGGGATTATCAAATTTCGCCATCATTACAGGCAGAAGAATTTGACACACAATGATGATAGTCGGGTTTAAATTGTTGTATTTTTGATGCAGTGTATAACAATCATGACCGAGTTAACCCGCTATAACCCCGTAATTTAGACAGAGCATTTCAATTGGGGTTTTAAAGACACTTAACTTAAGCTTAAGTGACTTAAGCTATATCAAAATGTATTTGACTAGATGTGTAGCCTAGATAACACTTATAGAGATTTACGCAACACAATCGTAAGTTTGGGTATTTCATCGCTCACAAATTTAAACTAAATGCCTTATTAAGTTATTATGGCATTTGATGGAGTTTGAAGTTCGAATTTTACACATATTGTGCGTCTAATAAATTTAAATCAATTAAAATAAACCTAAATTGATATCTGCAGAGTTTTAAAACAATCTCTACTTAAGGTTTCAAACGCGTAGAATCAATCCAATTAAATTTACTTGGCCACGTTTATGCGACTTTTTCAAACAAAACTTTCTTTCGGGTGAGCGCGCTATATAACCCCATCCAAGTTACATAGGAATATGCTTGACGTTCAAAGACCGGTGTTTGGCCTAATGGTCTGAGGCGCTTGACACAACGCAGTCGAATAAAACCTGATCGTTGCTCATCCTCGGCATTTCTTGGTTCAAACTCCGTGAATACATTGTTGTACCTTTGTTCAAATCAAGGCTCAGCTAGATTTGCAAAATTAATTGCAAACTATTCGTTTTGGAATGATTTTGTTATGATTTATCTTCTCGCAATAAGCATGCGTTTTTTTTTAAATTTGGTTTTCTTGAACTGGTAAAAATTTGGTTTAAATTTGGTTTTTCTTTAAAATTCTTTAACTCAAAATCAGACGTTGATGGAAAAGCGATAGCATTTTACAAGTACACGAGCTTAAAGGAAAGTGTCTAATTATATTATGTTTAAACAGCGTTTTACTAACCTTAAGCGCTGACCTGTTCGTAAGCCTTTTATAAATGTATTGCAGATTCATTTAACCTGAAAATACACATGCTTTATTTTATCATTTAAAACAGTGGTCGGCAACCGCCGGTCCGCGAGGAGTTCGTTACCGGGCCGCACAATCTTCCAGGATAAATACTATGAAGCATTTTGCCCATATATCCCGGGGATGATAAACTGATTTAGGCGTTTTCATTTCTAAATATTTGTAATTTTTTGAAGACTGGTCCGTGGTCCGCGATAAAATTTTACTTTTAAAACCGGTCCGCAGTGCAAAGAAGGTTGCCGACCCCTGATTTAAAATACCCGGATAAAATAAAAATAATTCAGAGAGGTACAAACTTAAATGACCAATACCATTTTTTTCAAGAGACGTATTTCTTCATTGATTATAGTAGAACGGTATCTAATTGTAACTAATTCGGTTTCAAAATGCGCTTGTGTGAATATTACAACCCGGGACACAAACGCACTTTTAAAAGGTGTACGTATATAGTTTACAAAAATCGAATCTCTGAACTGAAATCATATTTTACAATATTTTAAAAATAAATTCATTATAACATACAATTTTTACCCCGATTTATGCTAATTAAAAATATGTATAGTTTTAAACCGAAAAAAAAAACAAGGTTTCGAATGTTTCCAAATGCAACATTACATTCCGGTACGCTTGATTAGCTTTGGTGACATCACGACCAATCAGCTTTCGAGTTTCGCCCGCGCCGAACTCGAACATTTCCTTGCAAAGTCATTTGCCTGTTGAGTTAATGGCGTGCAGAGGTGGAAGGCTGGCGGTGTTACAAGGTAAATTACCTTTGCTTTTTTCACGCTTATCTGTAGTACTTATTTATTGTTGCACATCATATCCTGTGTTAGTGTAATGTTATAGATAACTTAATATGGTAATCCTGGCAAATACCTATCTGTGTCAGTAATAAAAACAGTTAAAACTGTACAACTTTTAAGCCAGTAGTGGGATTCAGCCTATTCGCACCGGTTCTATAGAACCGTCTCACGAATTTTTTTAAGATCAGCGAACCGGTTAGCATCAAATATAATATGAAAAATATGACTTTTGTGATAGAACCGACTGACAAAAAAAATTGAAGGGGGGGGGGCCACCACTGCTTTAAGCAATGTACCAATTGGCACCCATATTTGTTGGGTTTTGCTTGGTTTGGTTTGAAAACTGTAAATAAACGTTATTTTGCGTTATGTTTTGATTCAGATACACGAGGCCTTATAGTTTGCAAATAAACAGCGCCTTACTTCATTAACAGTTACTTTAGTTCTTTGGCTTAATATATATAGTGGTTTATAAAGTAATATAATGCATATTTGTTTACAGGTTTATTTAAGACGTCTTATTCATCTCAACGATCTTCGTCACCTCTTTCTTCGTCAATCATCCAACATTCCTCAACTTCATATATTTATTGGGGGGGGGGGGGGGGGGGATAAGTTTCACTTGTTGCTTAAGTCATAACCAGTGAAAGTTGGTGAACGAACTTAACTGCGCTTAAAATACCACTACTGTTTTGTAGGCAAGCTTTAGGAACGCATGCTTTGTGCTTTACTGGACGAAACAAACGGCGTTTTTTTCAATCGGCACTGATTGTAGAAAGCGTGCTCGCACACAATTCTTGCTTGTAGACAATAAACAGCGCCTTACTTCATTAACAGTTACTTTAGTTCTTGGCTTAATATATATAGTGGTTTATAAAGTAATATAATGCATATTTGGGGGGGGGGGTAGGCTACCTAGTGAAGCTTTATAGTCCAGAGCTTTGTCTAAATGTTTTGTTTGTTTTACAGTTTGCACAAAATGCAAAACAAAACCGCCAGAAGTTATCAAGCATTTCTTCGCCGCCAAGTTCAGGTAAATTAAGTTTCACTTGTTGCTTAAGTCATAACCAGTGAAAGTTGGTGAACGAACTTAACTGCGCTTAAAATACCACTACTGTTTTGTAGGCAAGCTTTAGGAACGCATGCTTTGTGCTTTACTGGACGAAACAAACGGCGTTTTTTTCAATCGGCACTGATTGTAGAAAGCGTGCTCGCACACAATTCTTGCTTGTAGACAATAAACAGCGCCTTACTTCATTAACAGTTACTTTAGTTCTTGGCTTAATATATATAGTGGTTTATAAAGTAATATAATGCATATTTGTTTACAGGTTTATTTAAGACGTCTTATTCATCTCAACGATCTTCGTCACCTCTTTCTTCGTCAATCATCCAACATTCCTCAACTTCATATATTTATTTGTATGTAAACATAAGAGTCTGTCGTGGGTCAACCGGGTTTGCGAAACTGTTAGGCCTAACTTAGATTAACTGGCGCTAGGGTGAGTGACCTATTCTTTGCCGAGGTTGACTCGTAAAGGAAGTCTTCCTCGGTGGTCAAAGAAAGGTCCAAGTCTACAGGAGTGCTACTATGTCAGCAAGTTGGCGCTAGGGTTATAACTAGAGTGGCACTCGTTAACTAAGGTTAGGCTAGGCAACATAGGTGGGGTACGTTTGGGATTCGCGCGCCACGTAGGGCCTTAGTTTAGATCGATTTCTAGCTAGGCGTGGCGCGTTGCTAAATGGCTTTAGCTAAAATAAGGTGCGTATAGAAACACGGCCTTGGCATGGCCTCCACCGCATGCGCTGGCCGCGGTGTCGGCGGGGTCAGAGTAGGGACACAGCTACCCTCAATGAAGGTCCAGGCTCGTGGACCTGAGGGGGCCGGCATAGCATTTTGCCCGAAAAGTCCCGTGAGCCACCCTGATAGGGCGCAAACTGTTGTTAATTTTTTCTCCAGCCTAGAGGTTGCGTAATTCATTTGGGTCCTTGCGGGGGGACTCTTGAGGGCAAGGCCAGTGACGCAATGTTGAGTTATACGTTCTAAATGTCACTGCTCCTTTTTAAATGAAACTTCTGCGCCTATGCTAACTGTAAAATTAGGGATATTGTGGATTTTGTTTTTCGGGTTTTGACCAGTTTGTATTATCTCTGCTTGTGCATCCGTTTCTAAGTTTTCTTCACTAAGAAGAGACTGCGAATTGGATATCAAGCATGTGATGTTAATGGCCTCGATATTCGCAATTAATTTACTATTTGGTAACGGCGCTTATTGATTGCCCCAATTCCCTTGTTTGCTGGTCAAGCCCATTTTTATTTGTGGATTTAGGCTAACTTACTTACAACTTAATTAAGTTTCGTATTCCTGCTTGACCCGGCCATTCAGTCATTATGGGGCAGTGACTCTGGTTGTAAAACACGACAGACTCACTTTTTTTTACTTTTCTAGGCTAATTTGCGGCGGTTGTATGCAGACAGTTAGTTGAGACAAGTTTGTATACTTTTACGTCGGCGGCGCAGGGACGATGGCGGTTCCAACGTTTTTTCAGAAACTTTTCGGTCATACCGAAGCAGACGAACAACCAGTTCTCGTGGGCGATATAAACTTGATTAAAGTTTAACAACGCATTAAACTTCTAATACCAATATAGACTGTAATAATTTTGGGACGAATCCATTAACAGACCTGGTGTACTCAATACAACGTAAAACACCTAATGGAAAATATTAAAGGGCATTTGTGTATTTGCTTTCGTTTTCCCTCTTTCATAAGCAAAACTTGTGTGCTGAGTTCACTTTTTCTATCCTTTCATTTTCCATTAGTAAGACCAGTTCTTGGGGGGTGTTGTGCCTTTTTACATCAGCCGACAGGTTCTTTATGTTAATATTGTATGTTTGTTTGTTTGTTTTTCGTCGCTCTAACCATGCGAACCGCCATCGTCAGTTTCAGGGTGACAAAGAATTAACACCAGTCAGTTTAAAGTCTGGAGTTGCTTCTGTTTTCTGTCTGTCCAAAACATAACCATGTAAGTTTCTCTTTTAATTCTGCGATTTACTAATAAAACTAATAATGTTTTATTTGTATTTCAGAACCTCCACACAAACATGTTTGATATTGCATTTTGTTTTTGTACATTTGGAAGCAATCGCATTAATTTTGTTGGAACAAAACCTTGCATTGGAGGTATTTGTAATGTTTAAAATAATTGCAAACCAACCGTTTGGCAGATATTAACCTCTTTTCACAGATTTTTTTTAAATTTATTCTTTGTTGCAGATTTAACCCATTTTATGTTTTACAGAACTTTCCAGTTTATACTTTGTTAGGGGGGGGGGTGCAGGTTTAGGGGTTATTTTAATCATTTTTATACTAATCCCTTTTTCAGGTTTTACCATTGTTTTATGTTTCCGCAGGTTGTAGGAAAATGTGTTTAAAACGTTTTAATTTTGTTCTTGTTTTGCAGGAAATAGAAATTTAGGGAGTGTGTAGGCATTTTAAGCTGCTTTTAACTTCAACTTTTGTATTTACAGGCTTTTAAATATGTATTTATGTTTTAACAGGTTTTAGGACTTTCAGGTTTAGGAAAAACAAAAAAATTTTGGGATGAAACAAAAATTAATGCAACTTTGTCCGTTTCAGATTTAACATACGTTTGGGGGGGGGGTTTTGGGATAAAACAAAAATTAATGCAACTTTGTCCGTTTCAGATTTAACATACGTTTTCCACAGGCTTAGGATGTATTGCAAATTGCTGTTAAATTTTTGTAGGTTAAAGGTAAAGTATATCCTTGTTTAAACCAATTTGTCCCAGTAAAAAAGTGACAATGTTTCCACATTTCTTAAATGCAAGCTAGAAGCAGTAAATCAAACATATTAATCAAAACTAGACACGATTTGCGGTGGTTTGTTTATTTTTGCGTTTTGTGAAAACCTTGTTTTAGTTTTTCAGAATCTAGAACCAACTCCCACAACCGATGACGTCACATGTTTCCTTTCCGCCATTGAAACGTCATCACCAATCACCCCTGGCAACCGAGGTTGGATGATACGCTGTGATGACGTTCGGTGTTTGGTTTTTCTCTATTGTCCTTAAAATCCCTTAGAACAACAGCAACACCCAAATATTAGGTATCAGACTTTGTATTTGACGGTTGGTTTCTATTTATCTAAAAAAATCGTTGCACAGTTGGCTGTTAGATTTCGTATTTGCTAATTGTCTATTTCATTGCCTATTGAGGTTGCTCTTAGTTCAATCTTTTCTTTGTTTGCAGATAACCTATGATCGCTAATTCAGTATCGGTTACTTTATTCGTGAAGCGATATCGAACGGGACTATATACGGCAGGTAAAAAAAAAAATTTTCGAAATAAAATGAAACAAACTAACAAACACGGTTCTGCGGCATTAAACCATCCACTCGTGTACGAATTAAAGTGTTTGTATTCTTGTCTTAATCTGTAATTTATTTGCAGATCACCAATGATCGTCACTTCAGACTCGAGACGCCGACGTCCATGGAGCGCATCGGACATTGTGACGTAATACTGCAGGTAATCATATGACGTTGTCATTATGCTGGTTGAGGCTTTGGTAGTTGATGACGTAATTGAATGACGTTCCATATTTTGTTTCAGATGTTGCAACAGATGAACATCCCTCCCCAAGCAGCAGATACGTGAAGTAAACAACAGATCTAGAAAAGATATACGTCTCCACCACTGCAAGGTAACACATGTTTATTGTTTTGTTGGTTTGATGTGGTATTGATATGGGGGGGGGGGCCACAATGATCGTCACTTCAGACTCGAGACGCCGACGTCGACGTCGATGGAGCGCATCGGACATTGTGACGTAATACTGCAGGTAATCATATGACGTTATCATCTTGCTGGTTGAGGCTTTGGTAGTTGATGACGTAATTGAATGACGTTCCATATTTTGTTTCAGATATTGCAACAGATGAACATCCCTCCCCAAGCAGCAGATACGTGAAGTAAACAACAGATCTAGAAAAGATATACGTCTCCACCACTGCAAGGTAACACATGTTTATTGTTTTGTTGGTTTGATGTGGTATTGATATTGAGGTTTCCATTAAGCTTTGAATTGTTTTGCTACCTTTTATCGTATAGTTAATTTTATGCTTTTGTCCTTTTGCATCGTACTTATATTAATGGTTTCCTGGAAAAATATGGATAAATGATGAACCTTAACACTTTTACAGACGTTGTATTGAGGTTTCCACGATTTTGAATGGTTTCCCAACTTTTAACCCATAGCTTTGTTTTATTTTTTGCTCTTTTTGTATGGTATTGAAAATAGTGATTTGGCCTATTTTACAAGTATTAGCTGGTTTAATATGCTTACTTGTTTAGACGCTGCAAAGTCGGCTCCATCCACCCCCACTACACCGATCAGCCACATTTACATCAGTTACAAGGTGAGTCGGTTTGCCCTGAACCCATTGATAGTGAGTTTTTGTTTCTGTAGATTACAGTAATTAAAGAAAGATAGCATTTTAATCATTTACCGTAATAATTATGGGCTTTGTCATATCTGTTGCTGAGCATTACTTCAATGTAGTTTCATTATGTACATTATTCTTCAATTATCAAATTCATTTGTTGTGATTTAGCATGCTGAGCCAAATTACCACCTTGAAACGCTCCAGGGTGTTAAGCGTTCACTGCATTGAATATTCAGTTGCAAACATCTGTAAAAACATTCTGTACATTATTATTATCATATTTTATTTGTTTAGTTAGATCCTGCGACAAAAGAACCACTGGTCTGAAGAAGAAAAATTCAACATCAATCCTACCACTGAATCTTCGTGGGGGGGGGGTATAGTTAATTTTATGCTTTTGTCCTTTTGCATCGTACTTATATTAATGGTTTCCTGGAAAAATATGGATAAATGATGAACCTTAACACTTTTACAGACGTTGTATTGAGGTTTCCACGATTTTGAAGTATTAGCTGGTTTAATATGTTTACTTGTTTAGACGCTGCAAAGTCGGCTCCATCCATCCCCACTACACCGATCAGCCACGTTTACATCAGTTACAAGGTGAGTCGGTTTGCGCTGAACCCATTGATAGTGAGTTTTTGTTTCCGTGGCATATTTCGACATACATTTCTTAAACACGAATACACTATGGTCCTATGTCAATTTATTCTAAGCCTGCAACTGTAGATTTATAGTAATTAAAGAAAGATAGCATTTTAATCATTTACTGTACTATTTATAAGCTTTGTCATATCTGTTGCTGGGCATTAGTTCAATGTAGTCTCATAGTGTACATTATTCTTTAACTATCAAATTCATTTGTGATTCGACTTTCGGCGGATTCTCCACTGAGCCTGCGTAGCTCAGTTGGTAGAGCGCGAGTCCCGGAAAGACTCCTGTCGTGGGTTCGAATCCCACTGCAGGCTAGATTTTTCTAGCCTACGCCTTGCCATGTGGTGGTGAATGCTTGGTGACCGGCTGATTCGGTATGGCGCCTTCAATGGGCCTGGCTCACTGTGATTTATAAATGAGTGTACCGTGATCGCTGGTCTGCATAGACGCTTTAGGGCTGATCCCAGTTATGAATGTATGCTCATCTTAACTTATTTGTAGTGAGTTAGCATACTGAGCAAAATTACCACCTTGAAACGCTCCAGCGTGTTAAGCGTTCCCTGCGCTGAATATTCAGTCGCAAACATCTGTAAAAACATTCTGTACATTATTATGATGCTTTTTTTGTTTAGATCCTACGACAAAAAACCACTGGTCTGAAGAAGAAAGAAAAATTCAACATCATTCCTACCACTGAATCTTCTCGTTGAAGATTTTCACGCACGTTGAAGAGGGAAAGAAAATGGGTCGAAAATCAAGCTGTCAACTAAAACAGCAGTTTCCCCTGAGCTTGCTGCTTCTTTTTGGACAATGTTGCCACCGTGCAAATGTCCGGGCAATGATCGAGCAGCTGGCGGACTGTTTCGCTACCAGGTCGCTCTTGGTGACCGGTATATCAGACAACTAAATATTACTCTCCCACTTGGTGGACGGTATATCGGACAACGTGATATTATGTGGACTGCAGTCTGTTGTTCCGCGCCACACGCAACGCTTGTTGTTCCGCACCACACGCAGCGCTTGTTGTTCCGCACCACACGTAACGAAAATGGCATTAGGCCTACAGCCTTCCGAGCTAGCGTTGGGACAGGACATGAGGGGCACTGTTGAGAAAACGGTGACAAATATAACGAGAAACTACGCTTGCGTCATAAATATGTATATAAAATCTCATGCCAACAATTTACGTACTAATTGACATTTATTTTTCCTTCTTCCTCCGCAACTATCGGACATTAGTTTCTCCGCAACTATCTGACATTAGTACCGTTGTATTGTGGCGCACGCAACTGCTCTTTTCGCGGATGGTCTTTGTTCTTGTATTTTGTTTCGTGTCGCTTATTGTCACTTGCTAGTCGTAGTTTGCCTCTGTGCTTCGTAGTTGTTTAATTTGTAGAGATATATTTTGTAGGTTTTTCAAATATTTTACTTTTTACCACTTTATCTCGACTGTCCACCAAATGTTTGCTTTTACAGACGATGCCTGTTTATTTAAGGCGAAGTATATATTTTCGTTCATTTAAAGAAAGGATTTATGCTTTTACCTGTTTTTTTTTTTGATGAAACAGTCTAATATTGTTCTTGTAACTATTTTTAGTGGATCCCTCTGCTCTTGTGCGGGGGGGGGGACCCAAGGCCACCAGGTCGCTCTTGGTGGACGGTATATCGGACAACGTGATATTACCCTAAGGCCACCAGGTCCCACTTGGTGGACGGTATATCGGACAACGCGATATTATGTGGACTGCAGTCTGTTGTTCCGCGCCACACGCAACGCTTAAAATGGCATTACAGCCTTCCGAGCTAGCGTTGGGACAGGGCATGAGGGCGCTGTTGAGAAAACCGTGACAAATGTAACGCGAAACTACGCTTGGGTCATAAATATGCATACAAAATCTCATGCCAACAATTTACTTAACTTGCTAATTGACATTTATTTTTCTTTCTTCCTCCGCAACTATCGCACCGTTGTATTGTGACCCACGCAACTTCTCTTTTCGCGGATGGTCTTTGTTCGTGTATTTTTCCTCGTGTCGCTTATTGTCACTTGCTAGTCGTGGTTTGCCTCTCTGCTTCGCAGTTGTTTAATTTGTAGAGACATATTTTATAAGTTTTTCAAATATTTTATTTTTTACCACTTATCTCGAACTGTCCACCAAATGTTTGCTTTTACAGACGATGCCTGTTTATTTAAAGCGAAATATATATTTTTGTTCATTTAAAGAAAGGATTTATGCTTTTTACCTGTTTTTTTTTATGAAACAGTTTAATATTGTTCTTGTAACTATTTTTAGTGGATCCCTCTGCTCTTGTGCGTTTTCACTTATGTATATTTCATTCATTGCTCTAAGAAGCGCTGCCGTTTTGTTAGGCGAAACGTCTGCAAAAATAACAAGCTAGCTGTGTGCCTGATTGAAACTATATTTTGGTATTTATTTGCATGCTGTGATTTAACGATTACATTAATTGTGTGCCTAATTTAAACGTTTATCTTGTCTCTACTTTCATGCTATAGTTTGAAGATTTGTTCAGCAAAACTTTGTATGTTTCGTAAATTTTGACATTTATAATGCTTATTGATATAATTAACTTTGTACTGTACCAAATTATGCAGTCAGGATCGCGACCCACTTGGGGAAGCCGTGGTAAGTAGGTTCACCCATCGTGTATTTGTACATTTTGTCAAAGAAATTCTTTTCTATGCAACTTCTTTATGTGTATTGTGGCTTTCCACATCAACTTTATGTTTTTAGCCCATACAGTATTGCTGCACACATTACTATGTTCTTTGACGTCTTCATGTTTTTATGTCTGTGGCGAATTATAAAATATATGTGTTGTTGTTTTCCATATTATCCTAATTTTTAATTTGGTTTCGTTGGATTTATTTTATATGAATAGAACGGATGCTGTAGGGAAAGTACCTGTCGGTGCTGAAAGGTGATTCGATCTAAGCATGGTTTACATCAGCGTGGAATTTGTAAGGGGGGGGGGGTACACCCACTTTATGTTTTTAGGCCATACAGTATTGCTGCACACATTACTATGTTCTTTGACGTCTTCATGGGGGGGGGGGAAACGATTACATTAATTGTGTGTCTAATTTAAACGCTTATCTTGTCTCTACTTTCATGCTATAGTTTGAAGATTTGTTCAGCAAAACTTTGTATGTTTCGTAAATTTTGACATTTATAATGCTTATTGATATAATTAACTTTGTACTGTACCAAATTATGCAGTCAGGATCGCGACCCACTTGGGGAAGCCGTGGTAAGTAGGTTCACCCATCGTGTATTTGTACATTTTGTCAAAGAAATTCTTTTCTATGCAACTTCTTTATGTGTATTGTGGCTTTCCACATCAACTTTATGTTTTTAGGCCATACAGTATTGCTGCACACATTACTATGTTCTTTGACGTCTTCATGTTTTTATGTCTGTGGCGAATTATAAAATATATGTGTTGTTGTTTTCCATATTATCCTAATTTTTAATTTGGTTTCGTTGGATTTATTTTATATGAATAGAACGGATGCTGTAGGGAAAGTACCTGTCGGTGCTGAAAGGTGATTCGATCTAAGCATGGTTTACATCAGCGTGGAATTTGTAAGTCTTTAGGAAAATTCATTGTATAAATTGATCGACGTTAATCGCTTTATAGTTTATACCATAGGTAGTTTAACGAGCCACTTTTCATTAATAATGCAGTAACATTCCTCGCGAACTAAACAATATTAATCAATTAACAGAATTTTTAGCTCTTCCGGCAGTTTTATAATATTAATCAATGCGTCGCATTTGACCTGCGGACCGCAAGTTGTACTCTCTAGGACAGCGGTTCCCAAACTGGGGTCCGCGGTCCTTTAGGGGGGGGGGGGGGGGGGGGGGGGGGGGGGGGGGGGGGGGGGGGGGGGGGGGGGGGGGGGGGGGGGGGGGGGGGGGGGGGGGAAGAATCGACTGTCTCCATTGCTAAACACTGGCCTTCATTGAAATTGTTCGCGCACAATCGTAATGTTTATTTGTTCTGTTTGTGATGTCACATGCTGTCTTTGGATGATTGTTATGCGCAATTTTGCACAACTAGCTAAAATCCTGCAATCAACTTTCGTTTTTATGAAATACACATTTATGCTTAAGGACCGCGAGCCCTCGAAATAATGGCAAAGGGACCGTTTTGAAAAAAATATGAAAAAGTTTGGGAACCACTGC
>QLIY01000985.1:35709-61616 GCA_003260075.1 Phallusia mammillata | reverse complement strand
TGTTTAACATTACACCAGTTGAATGAAAAAATTGTTAAATCAGAAAGTTTCAACTTTCTAAAACTCTTTATTTGCTTTTAGACCTTCCACATGATTGTCCAAGATATTATGGAATTCACACAATGGATTGCATTAGAACTGTATGGTACATGGTTGGATGCTTAAAACATGGACGAGAGTTTCCTGAAAACCTTACTACAACTGCGCTTAATATCTTAACATTTACAAACTACACGTTAGTGAATTTGCTGATCCAAAAGTTCTAATTTCTTTCCTTATATGATTATTGTATCTTTGGACACAAGTTATTTAAATGTTTAATGCTAATAACACAAACATCTAAGATTCCCCAAATTTGTGATATTTATAATGAAAGGTGGAAATTGTTGCAACAATGGCAGTGGAACAGGGAATGATTCCCATAATTAATTTACCAGGGTTTAATGCTAATAGCTTTAAATATTCGTAATTGATCTTAATCTTTCTGCTTGTTCGTAGATACTGACGATGCTGTATTAGCGAAATATATATAATCTTTAAAGGCAAAGGGTGAACGACTAAGTTGTTTTTTTCTGAACTTACATCTATAGCTTTAAATATTTCATTTATTGTTTGAATGTTACGCTTTCTGATGTTAGTGTAATGTCATAGCAGACTACAAGAATCAGCCTCTGTAACTGGCAGCTCTGTATTCACTTATCAAAATTGTTTGAATAAGACAAAAACTGACAATACCCAAATGGGCGAAATTAATATTTCTGTTTAATAAACAAAACATTACACTAGCGCTGATCATCTGCCACTCTTTTTGAGTATATTTTGTATGCTTTCTGGTGTTAATTATGGTAATATTTTTAGGTCCTTACTTGGGGGGGGGGGGGGGGGGGGGGGGGGGTTTTGAGTATATTTTTTTGTATGCTTTCTGATGTTAATTATGGTAATATTTTTAGGTCCTTACTTGGCCAGTTCAACACAACAAGGACAGACGCAGATCTGGGTATCGCACTTGAACAAGAAAACTGTTTTGGAATAAGTAAAATATCTTTTTTGATGTCTTTAAAACAAAATAATTTCTAAACAATGTTTTTTTTAGGAATGCCCAGTGATTGTCCCAGATATTATGGAATCCAAACTATGGATTGTTTGAAGACAGTGTGGCGTTTGGTTGGTTGCACACCTAAAGGACATAAGTATCCCACAAAACTGCCTTCGAGCCGCATTTCTGTCTTATCTTGGACAAACTATAGGTAAAAAGCTACTCTATTCACTTAAGTCAGGGGTGTCCAATGTGCGGCCCGCGGCGGCATTTCAACTGGCCCGCAGCTGTTTTTTTAAATTGTGTTGCGTATGGCACGCCATCGTCCAGATTAGGTTTTTAGGATTTGGTGACTTGCGACTTCACGCAATTAAAGCCTTCCATGGAACTTTATTTCCCGGCAAAAGGGAGTGTACATCGTGCTGACGCAACAAAATGCCACAATTTCTTAAATCCCGTATATTTGTGTTCTAATTCTAAAAAAACGTTGGGCCACGGGCGTCTTCACTTGGTAAAAATTGGCCCCCATTAAAAAAAGTTTGGACACCCCTGACTTAAGTGTTTTATTGACATCCTATGTTTCAATTTTCAGGAATTTAACACTTGAGTTCCACACAATTAAAGTGAATTCCGACAACAACATTGCTGCAGAACAACTCAATTGTTTTGGAATTGGTATGTTTTGTTTCATTCAATATTAATTATTAGGGATGGGCCAGAACTGCAAATTTTCTGTTTGGTCGAACACCAAGCATCTCAAGTTAATGTTTGGTGACAACACAAACATTCCCAATTCTTCGCTAGTTTTGTAGCTTTCCCTTGCGCTACAGTGTATTAAGTGGTACAGACACCCATTTAACAAAACAATACCCTTTAAAACACTAGTTATGTTAACGGAGCATGAATATGCAAATTTAATGCTTCAGTTAGTTTGTGCTACTGCTCTGCTGAGCAACTAAAACAGCTTTGAAATCTTCAAAAAGCTTCATTGTTGTAAACATGATTTAAACACTTCAAATTTTTTTGCTGTGCTTATTTTGGTACATCAATGACATAAAAAAATATTTCTTTAAACATTAATAGATTTTCCTCACCCTTGCCCAAGATTTTATGGAGTTCATACAATGGATTGTTTGAAGGCTATGTGGGCCTTGGTTGGATGTTTACCAGAGGGTCATGCATTTCCGGATAATCTGACAACAAATCAAACTTTTATATTCTCAAGACAAAACTACACGTATGTTTTTGCTTTAATCAAAAATTTAACTGCCAGGGAACTTGTGTATAACGCCTAAAAAACAGTATGCAGACATTTCAACAATCACTGTTGTCATCGTCAGTGCAGGTTGTTAACCGCGCTATAGAACATGGCATATAAAGCTGTGGCAGTTTTGTTTTTGATTAAATTGCACTTCAAATCAAAGCATTCTTGGGGGGGGGGGGCTATAGAACATGGCATATAAAGCTCTGGCAGTTTTGTTTTTGATTAAATTGCACTTCAAATCAAAGCATTCTTTTATTGATATGTATATTTTGGTAGAACTACATGTACTTACTGCTTCTTGTTTTCTTTAAAGTTTTTTTATGATAAGTTTTTGTGAACAAGTTTGAAAACACAGTGAAGTGCACAATTGGTGGATAATGTTTGTAAGCGCTGAAGCAACACTATATTAAAAGTTGTAATGTGACTGGGCTTCTTACATACTTTAAAGTTTTTTGTGTCATAAGTTTTTGTGAAAAAAATTGTAGGAGAGTTCTGGATCAGTTCAACCAAACGCGAATGGATTCTGATTTGGGAAATCCAAAAGATCAGCAAGACTGCTTTGGAATAAGTAAGTATAATTATTTATCCACCTTTTGAATGTTTTTTAATGCTGCTTTTAATTTAGCTTTGCCTGTTACCTGCCCAAGATATTATGGAATTCAAACCATGGGGGGGGGGGGTTTTTGTAGGAGAGTGCTAGACCAGTTCAATCAAACACGAATGGATTCTGACTTGGGAAATCCTAAAGATCAGCAAGATTGCTTTGGAATAAGTAAGTTTAATTATTCATCCACCTTTGAACTGTTTTTTAAAACTTTTTGCTTTCAATCTAGCTTTGCCTGTTACCTGCCCAAGATATTATGGAATTCAAACCATGGATTGTTTAAGAACAGTTTGGAATATGGTTGGATGTTTACCAGAAGGACATGAATATCCTGATAATCTTACATCTGCTCAGATTTTTACATTATCTTGGACAAACTATTCGTATGCCCAGAGTTTTACAAAATCATTTTCTTTTTTTTACTTTACCTACCTTACTTTTAGGGCATTATTAAACAATTTTAATACTACAAGAATGAATTCTGATTCGGGAGATTCGGCTGAACAACTCAACTGTTTTGGGATAGGTATTAATTTACTTAGGGTATGTGATTTGACTATATTTTGGTGTTAAATACTGTTCAGATTTTCCTGCTACCTGTCCAAGATATTATGGAATTCACACAGTTGATTGTTTGAAGACCTTGTGGAACATGGTTGGATGTTTACCAGAGGGACATGAGTTTCCTGACAATCTTACATCAAATCAAACTTTTACATTGTCCTGGACAAACTACACGTAACATCCTCACGCAGTTTGTTTTTAATAGTTTGGATTACTTTTAAACCTCATCGTGTTTTACTATTTTCAGAGCTTTGCTAAATCAGTTTAACACCACAAGAGTAATTTCTGACTCTGGAAATTCTGCAGAACAACTAAACTGCTTCGGAATAGGTGAAGAAATCTCATTGTGAGACAAGCACCATCTATATGTGTTATTCCCTTTTTACAGACTTTCCTGTTGAGTGTCCGACTTACTATGGCCTCCACACTGTGGACTGCTTGAAGATAATTTGGAAAAATGTTGGTTGTTTGCCTGAAGGGCATGAATACATGGACAACTTGACGTCGGCACGAATATCATTTCTCTCAGCCACAAATTACTCGTATGTAATGCTTCGATTTTCTTTGTTTTGCATCAATTCGAATTTTTGAACCTTCTATGTGCCTTTTAGCTGTTTTTGAAGATAAAATATATATTTCTTGTTTCTTAACGAACTAAAATTAAAACGGCTGTAAGAACACAGTTTTTGATAGATTTATGTAGATACTGTCAACAATATTGCCAGTGTGTATGTAACATGTTACATCAATATTGATTAAATGAGGTAAATCATTTTTATAGAATTGCCAATTTTATGGGTTTTTTAATGTACCCTTTCTGTGGTTTCACTACAAGTTTTTTGTAATTTGTTACAGAGGTGTATTGAATATTATGAATACAACAAAAAACAATTCAGATTCGGGAATTTCAGCTGAACAACTGAACTGTTTTGGAATTGGTAAAAATGCTGTTGAAAAACTATTTATTCTTTTCAGAAAGGTTTTAAATAATTTTAAATTGTGCAGATTTTCCTCACACTTGTCCAAGATATTGGGGCATTCATACAGTCGATTGTTTGAAAACTTTATGGGATATGGTTGGATGTTTACCAGAGGGACATGAGTTTCCTGATAATCTCACTTCAAATCAAACTTATGTGCTTTCTACAACAAACTACATGTATGTGCACCAGCTCAAAAGTTATGTTAATTTAAACCAATTGTACAATCATTGGTTAAAAATAATTGCTTTCTAAAATGTTTAACTTTGTTTGTTGCTTGTATAAACCGCTGTGTGATCTGACTGTTTTTAATTTAAAATTTGATAATTGGACTACAAAAATTTTTGGCACTTGCAAACTGAACAAAATAACATGCGTCTTGAACAAGTAACAACTTTTATCAGTGAAGATTTTACTTACAGGGCACTGTTGAATCAATTTAACACCACAAGAAAGAATTCAGATTGGGGGGGGGGGGGGGGGGGGGGGGGGGGGGGGGGGGGGGGGGGGGGGGGGGGGGGGGGGGGGGGGGGGGGGGGCTGTTTTTTGTTATTTTTTTAAGTAAAAAAAATTTAACAAATAGTTTTGGCATTTATGACCACAAATATTTTTGGCATTAATGTGTAGATCCAAAAAGAAACATGTTTCTTTTAGAAGTAACAACTTTTATCAGTGAACATTTTACCCACAGGGCACTGTTGAATCAATTTAACACCACAAGAAAGAATTCAGATTTGGGAAATTCTGCAGAACAACTCAACTGTTTCGGCATCGGTGAGTATTGGTGTATGTAATGTGTGCTAGTTTACAATTGTTTTCGCTTACAGATTTTCCTCATGATTGTCCAAGATATTATGGAATTCACACAATGGATTGTTTAAGAAGGGGGGGGGGCGTATGTGCACAAACACAAAAGTCTTGTTACTTAAATCCAATAGGACAATCAGTTGGTTTAAAATAATAATTCCTTTCCAAAATGTTTAAAATGTTTGATTTTGTTTGTTGCTTGTATAAACTGATCTGTGATGTATATTTTGACTGTTTTTTGNTCATTGGTTAAAAATAATTGCTTTCTAAAATGTTTAACTTTGTTTGTTGCTTGTATAAACCGCTGTGTGATCTGACTGTTTTTAATTTAAAATTTGATAATTGGACTACAAAAATTTTTGGCACTTGCAAACTGAACAAAATAACATGCGTCTTGAACAAGTAACAACTTTTATCAGTGAAGATTTTACTTACAGGGCACTGTTGAATCAATTTAACACCACAAGAAAGAATTCAGATTTGGGAAATTCTGCAGAACAACTCAACTGTTTCGGCATCGGTATGTATTGAGTGTTGGTGTATGTAATGTGTGCTAGTTTACAATTACTTGTGCTTACAGATTTTCCTCATGATTGTCCGAGATATTATGGAATTCACACAATGGATTGTCTAAGAACAGTTTGGAGCAATGTTGGATGTTTACCCGAGGGACATGAATTTCCTGACAATTTGAGGGGGGGGGGAGTTTGGGGCAATGTTGGATGTTTACCCGAGGGACATGAATTTCCTGACAATTTGACTTCAAATCAAACTTATGCATTGTCCTGGACAAACTATACGTAACTATTTTTGACTCCAAAAGGGTCATAAATATTTTTCAATTTGTTTGTGTTTTTTTAGAGATTTGTTGAATCAATTTAACACAACAAGGACAAATTCAGATTGGGGAGATTCTGCAGAACAACTTAACTGTTTTGGAATTGGTAGGTTTGCACATAAACATTTTTAATGCATTTTTGCTTTTATAATGTTTCAAACACAGATTTTCCTTCCACTTGTCCAAGATACTATGGAATTCACACAATCGATTGTTTAAAGACTTTGTGGGATATGGTTGGATGTTTGCCAGAAGGACATGAGTTTCCTGATAATCTGACATCCAATCAAACTTATGCTTTATTACGGACAAATTATACGTAACTTTCAATTTGTTTTGAACACATATTTTAAATATTAGCTAATTGATGATTTTTTTAGAGCTTTGTTGAAGCAATTTAACATTACAAGAACTGAATCTGATTTGGGAGTTTCAGCAAAACAACTAAACTGTTTCGGAATTGGTTAGTTTTTGTTTTATATATTGTGATTGTATTTGGCTTAAACAATTTCAATTTTAGATTTTCCTCACACCTGTCCAAGATATTATGGAATTCAAACCATAGATTGTATGAAGACTTTATGGGACATGGTTGGATGTTTACCAGAGGGACATGAGTTTCCTGATAATCTTACATCTGCTCAGATTTCTACATTATCTTGGACAAACTACACGTAATTGATTGGAATTAATTCATTGTGACAAAACAAAGTTTGTTCTGTTTCTCATTGTTGTTTTTTAGAGCATTGTTGAATCAGTTCAATGCCACAAGAGCAAGTTCTGACTTGGGAAACACTTCGGACCAACTAAATTGTTTTGGAATTGGTATTTTTTAAGTTCAAGAATGTTCAATTTAATTGTTTTACTACAGTTTAACTACCTTAGATTTTCCTGCCACTTGTCCAAGATATTACGGCATTCACACAATGGATTGTTTGAAAACTGTGTGGTGGAATGTTGGATGTTTACCCGCTGGACATGAGTTTCCTGATAAACTGATAGCTAATGAAACTTTTGTGCTTTCATGGACCAACTATACGTATGTGAAGACTTCATTAAACATCGCACATTAAAATCAAAATCATTTCTTTATGTTTTACAGATCATTGTTGAACCAATTCAACACCACAAGGTCTTTATCTGATTTGGGTGATACAAAAGCACAGCAAAGTTGTTTTGGAATTGGTTTGTTTTGTCATAATGTGTGATTGTGTGCTATTGTCTTTGTGTCATCAATGCTTAAATTTTTGTAGTCTTCCCTGCTACATGTCCAAGATATTATGGAATTCACACGATAGATTGTTTGAAGTCTGTCTGGGATATAGTGGGATGTTTACCAGAAGGACATGAATTTCCTGATAATCTGACCACTAATCAAACTTTTATTTTGTCGAGGAAAAACTATACGTATGTTTTTGCTTTGCATAAAGCAGCATTTTGTTGTATTTACTGAAAAACTATGGGTATTTTTTCGTATCTTGGAAATTCAATGCATTTTTGGACCTAATTCAAAGTAAATTATCATGTTATCCTAAAATTTAGATTGTGAATATAAGACGGTGATGTAAACTATCTTATTTCAATAGAGTGCATTTTTAATGAGCAACTGTTTTAATTCTTTTAACGTAAATTGTGTTTTTGTTTTTAAATTTGTGTGTTTTGCTGAAATTAAACAATGAATGCTTAAAATGTTTGCAGGGCTTTGCTGAACTATTTCAACACAACCAGGATAAACTCAGATTCGGGAGATTCTGCAGAACAACTGAACTGTTTTGGAATTGGTATTTATGTCTGTTACTCTGAAATAATGCCAGATCACGCTCGATTTTTGTTGCAGATTTTCCTGCTACATGTCCAAGATATTATGGAATTCACACAATGGACTGTTTGAAGACTTTAGGGGGGGGGGGCCAGCTGGTCATGAGTTTCCTGATAAACTGACAGCTAACGAAACTTTTGTGCTTTCATGGACCAACTATACGTATGTGAAAACTTGATTCATCGCACATTACAAGCAAAATCATTTCTTTATCTTTTACAGATCATTGTTGAACCAATTCAACACCACAAGGTCTTTATCTGATTTGGGTGATACAAAAGCACAGCAAAGTTGTTTTGGAATTGGTTTGTTTTGTCATAGTGTGTGATTGTGTGCTATTGTCTTTGTGTCATCAATGCTTAAATTTTTGTAGTCTTCCCTGCTACATGTCCAANTCCTGCTACCTGTCCAAGATATTATGGAATTCACACAATAGATTGTTTGAAGTCTGTCTGGGATATAGTTGGATGTTTACCAGAGGGACATGAGTTTCCTGATAATCTTACATCAAATCAAACTTTTATATTGTCAAGGAAAAACTATACGTATGTTTTTGCTGTTGTATTCATTAAAAACTGATGGGTAATTTTTAGTATCTTGGAAAATCAATACAATTATTTTTGACTTAATTCAAAGTAAAATTATAACGTTATCCCAAAGTATAGATTATGAATATAAAATGGTGATGAAAATCTTATTATTTCAATACAGTGCATTTTTAATGAGCAAGTGTTTTAATGCTTTTCACATAAAATTGTGTTTTTATCTTCTATTTTGTGTGTTTTGCTGACATAAAACAATGAATACTTTATGTTTGCAGGGCTTTGCTGAACTATTTCAACACAACCAGGATAAACTCAGATTCAGGAAATTCTGCAGAACAATTGAACTGTTTTGGAATTGGTACTTATGTCTGCTACTCTAAAATAATGTCAGAATACGCTCAACTGTTGTTTTAGATTTTCCTGCTACCTGTCCAAGATATTATGGAATTCACACAATGGACTGTTTGAAGACTTTATGGGACATGGTTGGTTGTTTACCAGAGGGACATGAGTTTCCTGATAATCTTACAGGGGGGGGGGCGCATTTTCTTATTTTATTCCTAATTCTTTTTAGATCATTGTTAAATCAGTTCAACACAACAAGAATGAATTCTGACTTGGGTGATTCTGCAGAACAACTCAATTGTTTTGGAATAGGTACAATTTTGGTTCAATGCTTCTATTTTGTCTTGTTTCAGAATGTTTAAGTATTTTGTTCGTTAGATTTTCCTAACACATGCCCAAGATACTATGGAATTCACACAATGGATTGTTTGAAGACTTTATGGGACATGGTTGGATGTTTACCAGAGGGACATGAGTTTCCTGATAATCTCACATCAAATCAAACTTATACACTGTCCTGGACAAATTACACGTAAGAGCTTGTTTTAGTTTTGGTCCAGTTGGTATTTTAACATTTTGAAACTGTTTCAGGTCATTGTTGAATCAATTTAACACCACCAGAAGAAACTCGGACTCAGGAGATTCTGCCGAACAACTGAATTGCTTTGGAATAGGTAGGGGGGGGGGGGTAAACTGTTTTAGATCATTGTTGAATCAATTTAACACCACAAGAATGAACTCAGACTCAGGAGATTCTGCCGAACAACTGAATTGCTTTGGAATAGGTAGGATGATATATGTTCTATGTTACATCACTGGCAGTGCTATATCTAATATGTTGTTCTAGATTTTCCTGCCACTTGTCCAAGATATTGGGGCATACATACAATTGACTGTATGAAGACTTTGTGGGATATGGTTGGATGTTTACCAGAGGGACATGAGTTTCCTGACAATCTCACATCAAATCAAACTTTTGTTTTGTCCTGGACAAATTATACGTAAATTGAAAATAATATGTACTGCAGTATACAGTTTACAAAATATAGCAATAAATGCATTTGTGCTTCAGATCGTTATTGCATCAATTCAACACAACCGGGGGGGGGGGTTTTGTCCTGGACAAATTATACGTAAATTAAAAATGATATATACTGCAGTATACAGTTTACAAAATATAGCAGTAAATGCATTTGTGCTTCAGATCGTTATTGCATCAATTCAACACAACCAGAATAAATTCTGACCTTGGAAATTCTTCTGAACAACTTAACTGCTTTGGGATTGGTATGTTTACATTTTATTTAGTTATTATATATGGGGGGGGGGGGGGGGGGGGGGGGGGGGGGGGGGGGGGGGGGGGGGGGGGGGGGGGGGTACTTGTCCAAGATATTATGGAATTCACACAATGGATTGTTTGAGAACTTTATGGGACATGGTTGGATGTTTACCAGAAGGACATGAGTTTCCTGATAATCTAACTTCTGCTCAAATTTTTAAATTCTCTTGGACAAACTATACGTAATTTTTGTGACTTGTTAATCTGTGGAATAGTATTTACTTTTACATATACAATATTTTTTAGATCTTTGTTAAATCAATTTAACACAACCAGATCAAATTCTGACTTTGGCGATTCCGCTGAACAACTCAACTGTTTTGGAATTGGTAAAGATCAATAATCTTTTATTTCAAGGTTATTTAACACTTTGAAATAATAACTTCTAGATTTTCCTCATGATTGCCCAAGATATTATGGAATCCACACAATGGATTGTTTGAAGACTGTTTGGGACGTGGTTGGATGTTTACCAGAGGGACATGAGTTTCCTGACAATCTGACATGGGGGGGGGGTTGTTTTGGAATTGGTAAAGATCAATAAGTTTCTTTTTATTTCAAGGTTATTTAACACTCTGAAATAATAACTTCTAGATTTTCCTTATGATTGTCCAAGATATTATGGAATTCACACAATGGATTGTTTAAAGACTGTTTGGGACATGGTTGGATGTTTACCAGAGGGACATGAGTTTCCTGACAATCTGACATCAAATCAAACTTTTATTTTGTCTTGGACAAATTACACGTAATTTCTGATATTTGAAGCTCTAAAATTTTTTATCACCTTGCTAGCTTTAATGTTTTATTTTAATTTGTGTTTTTAGGACACTTCTACATCAATTTAACGTCACAAGAACAAACTCTGACTTGGGTGACTCTGCAGAACAACTAAATTGTTTTGGAATCGGTATTAACGTGTATTGATCCATTGCTTTCAGTTTTAAAATGGTTTTTGATTCTACTGGGGGGGGGGCTGGACAAATTACACGTAATTTCTGATATTTGAGGTTCTAAAATTTTTGATCACCTTGCTAGCTTTAATGTTTTATTTTATTTTGTGTTTTTAGGACACTTTTACATCAATTTAACGTCACAAGAACAAATTCTGACTTGGGTGACTCTGCAGAACAACTAAATTGTTTTGGAATTGGTATTAAGGTGTATTGATCCATTGCTTTCAGTTTTAAAATGGTTTTTGATTCTACTTTTAGATTTCCCGGCCACCTGTCCAAGATATTATGGAATCCATACGATGGATTGTTTCAGGACTTTGTGGGACATGGTTGGTTGTTTACCAGAAGGACATGAGTTTCCTGATAATCTCACATCAAATCGGACATATGAACTCTCCTGGACAAACTATACGTAATATCTCTGTATGTTTTTATGTGTTTATTTTTATTGTTGTTCTTTTTTGGTTTAGATCAATGTTAAACCAATTTAACACCACAAGAATGAACTCTGATTTGGGAGATTCTGCAGAACAACTGAATTGTTTCGGAATTGGTTTGTTGTTGGTTTTGCCTATTATCTGTACCTTTTTATTTCATCTGCTCTATTTAGATTTTCCCACTACCTGTCCGAGATATTATGGAATCCACACAATGGATTGTTTAAGGACTTTGTGGGACATGGTAGGATGTATTCCAGAGGGGCATGAGTTTCCTGATAATCTGACATCAAACCAAACATTTATATTGTCTTGGACAAATTATACGTAAGAGCAATCTTTTGTGTTCATGTTTTGCATGTTGTGTTTTACATTGTATTGCAAAAATTTGTCCAGATCTTTGTTGAATCAATTTAACACAACAAGAACGAACTCTGACATGGGAGATTCTGCAGAACAACTCAACTGTTTTGGAATTGGTACATTACTGTAACTAGATGATTTATTGTTGTACAAATACATTCATGCATATTTTTAGATTTTCCAAATGATTGTCCAAGATATTATGGAATTCACACAATGGATTGTTTAAGAACTTTATGGAACATGGTTGGATGTTTACCAGAGGGACATGAGTTTCCTGATAATTTGACGTCAAATCAAACTTTTACACTGTCCTGGACAAACTATACGTAAACGAGTTATATTTTGTTTTAAAGATATAATACAATTCTATATGGGGGGGGGGCACTGTCCTGGACAAACTACACGTAAACGAGTTATATTTTGTTTTAAAGATATAATACAATTCTATATTGCCATTTGCTGCAGATCATTACTGCACCAATTCAACACCACAAGAATGAATTCAGACTCTGGAATTTCTGCAGAACAACTCAACTGTTTTGGAATTGGTTGGTTTTGCCAAACTGCTTGATGTTAAATTGAAAAATGTTACCTATTTGTTTTTACAGACTTTCCTCATACCTGCCCCAGGTATTATGGAATTCACACAATGGATTGTTTGAGAACAGTTTGGGACATGGTTGGATGTTTACCAGAAGGACATGAATTTCCTGATAATCTGACAACAAATCAAACTTATGTGCTTTCTTGGACAAACTATACGTAATTCAAGTTTGTCCTTCTTTAATATTGGCCTCATTATTTAATGGTTCCATTATTTTATTTTGCAGTGCTTTGTTAAATCAATTCAACACAACAAGAACAAACTCTGATTTAGGAAATTCATCTGAACAATTAAACTGTTTCGGAATTGGTTAGTTAACCTGTTGTTTTTATTTTTATTGACAGGTTTATTTATTGTTCTATGTTATAGACTTTCCTGCTACCTGTCCAAGATATTATGGAATTCAAACCATAGATTGTATGAAGACTTTATGGGACATGGTTGGATGTTTACCCGAGGGACATGAGTTTCCTGACAATCTTACCTCAAATGAAACCTTTACATTGTCCTGGACAAATTACACGTAATTGAGTGTACTTAAATGCTTTGCTTTGAACAACATGTGAATAGCTATACTTAAACTGATATGCTTTCTTTCAGTACTTTATAGACTTTAGTTTACTACTAAAATCTACATAGGCTAAAATCAAACCTTTAAATGTGTTTGACTGAGCCATTATCATCTGATGTAAGAATTGTAAGCATAGTCTCTTTAACAATGATTGCAACATTTCGGGGGGGGGGTCTAAAATCAACCCTTTAAATGTGTGTTTGACTGAGCCATTATCATCTTATGTAAGAATTGTAAGCATAGTCTCTTTAACAATGATTGCAACATTTCGGGGGGGGGGTCATTTTACCACTTCATAAAATACTGTTCAAGTTTAGTTTTGAAATGTTTTTTGCCAAATATCATTATTGAGGTGAAACAGAAAGCTAGCTATGCTTCTCTTTAGTGATGGGCTGACCCAAGCCAGAAGGGGGGGGGGTCAACAAATTTATTACTTAACTGTTTACAACATTATCACCTCTGCTCCATGTTCCACAAAGCAGGTGCTAACCAAACATTCATTACTTGATTTTGGGCCTTCTATAAACTGACTCCCTGCCACAACACATTCATTTTACCACTTCATAAAAGACTGTTCAAGTTTAGTTTGGAAATGTTTCTTGCCAAATATCATTATTGAGGTGAAACGGAAAGCTAGCTATGCTTCTCTTTAGTGATGGGCTGACCCAAGCCAGAAACTAAGTATTTGATACCAAGCATCACTGTTTTTAATGCCCAGCGCTCACCCAAGCAGTTGCATAAACTGACCGAGCATTAAATTTGCATATTCATGCCCTTCTAAGATACAAAACTAGTGTTCAAAGGGGTATCCAAGAACCAAAATGACACAAGGGGCCTTGGAAAAACAATGGAACTAGCATCAAATTGAGAATACTTGTGATGTCTCAATGCACAGAGCATGCTTGTCTGGCCAAGCATTAACATGAGATCTCAGTGTTCGGCCCAACCAAACATTGGCAGTTTTCGCTTATCCCTACTATCTTTAAACCTTCTTGATCTTTGTTACATTGAGCAGCTTTTGATCAAGCTTGGTAAATGAAATGAGTTTGTTGTAAAATGTTTTTTTTTCAACAGAGCATTATTGAATCAATTTAACAAAACAAGGACAAATTCTGATTTGGGGGTTTCTGAAGATCAACTTAACTGTTTTGGAATTGGTAATTTTGCTGGATTTTGGTCTATTAAAAGATGATATCAACATGCATTTTAGACTTTCCTTATACATGCCCGAGATATTATGGAATACAAACCATGGATTGTTTAAGAACTGTGTGGAAAAATGTTGGATGTTTACCAGAGGGATATGAATATCCTGATAATCTTACAACTGCTCGAGTGGGCAATTTGTCATGGACAAACTATACGTAAGCAACGGTTGAAAAAAATGCTCAAAATTGTTTGGGGGGGGGGTCAAACCATGGATTGCTTGAGAACTGTATGGAAAAATGTTGGATGTTTACCCGAGGGATATGAATATCCTG
The DNA here is from genome assembly GCA_003260075.1 of Phallusia mammillata. Lineage (NCBI taxonomy): Eukaryota > Metazoa > Chordata > Ascidiacea > Phlebobranchia > Ascidiidae > Phallusia > Phallusia mammillata. The sequence continues at coordinate 47,060 of QLIY01000985.1, read as the reverse complement.
ATAATCTTACAACTGCCCGAGTGGGCAATTTGTCATGGACAAACTATACGTAAGTAATGGTTGAAAAAAAATGCTCAAAATTGTTTATATTTGTTTACAACCTTTGCCCATACATGCTTACACATCATTTCAAAAAAAACAACAATATTTCATTATTTTAGGCATTTGCTAAATCAATTCAATACTACAAGAATGAATTCAGATTTGGGAGTTACTGCTGAACAGTTAAACTGCTTTGGAATAAGTAAGTTTTAAAAATTCTACATTTCTGTTGCCTTAAGTACCGTTAACCCGATTTGGTTAACCGGGATCTTCACCTAATTCCGACAAAACTCAAGGGACAAATGATTTGTAATGTGGCAAGACTCATTCGATATCGGTTAATATGGATCTTTGCCTAATCCAGACAAATTTGGTGGTTCAAAAGGGTCTGTATTAACCGATTTTTACTGTATATTGGATTTCTCATATATTTTCGGAAGTCTCATTAAGTTATCTTAGTTTTCCAAATATGCTGTTCAAGTTAACTAAGTTTATTTTACAGGACGATGGTTAATTTTGGTTTAGTGTTGCTCTGGTTTTCTTTTGATATTTTTTCTTTTTGATATTTTTTAAACTTTTTGATATTTTTTAAACTTTTTTTTATATTCATGTGAATATGCAGTTTATCAAATTATTGGTAGGCTACGGTTTAGGTTTCAGTGTGCAATAAATCATCAATAAATGTGGTCAACTGCAATTGTCTGTAATGCAAAATTCTTTGAAATCTTGTTCTTTACTAACTTGGTAGGATAACATAAGTTTTTGGGGGGGGGGCTTGCCTTAAGTCCTTTTGACCACATTTAAGTACCGATTTGGTTAATCCGGGATCTTCACCTAATTCCAACAAAATTTGAGGGACAAATGATTTGTAATGTGGTAAGGCTTTAACTTGGTCTACATGATCTGGATCTTTGCCTAATCCAGACAATTTTGTTTTGGTTTAAAATGGCCTGTATTAACCGATGTTGATGGTTAACAGGATGATGGTTAATTCTGGTTTACCTAAACGTTTTTTTTTAATTTATAAGAACATGCAGTTTATCAAATTATTGGTAGGCTACGGTTTAAGTTTCAGCATGCAATAAATCATCAATAAATGTGGTCAACTGCAATTGTCTGTAACGCAAAATGCTTTGAAATCTTGTTCTTTACTAACTTGGTAGGATAACATAAGTTTTTTGCCTATTCACACACATATGTTTAAATTTATGTTTGATCTTAATTATTATTTTAATTGATTTCTGCTGCTGAACCTCATTCATGTTTGGTCCCTTTCGTTGATACACAAGTGGGACCCTGAATGTACACAAACATGGATCCACTTAGCTTTGCTTCAAATTATATTGTCTTTCCCATCAGATCTTCCTTTTACTTGTCCAAGATATTGGGGAATTCACACAGTTGACTGTTTGAAAACTTTATGGGACATGGTTGGATGTTTACCAGAGGGTCATGAGTTTCCTGATAATCTCACAACTAATCAAACGTTTGAATATTCTTGGACAAATTATACGTATGGGCTTGTTAATAATGACTTGTTAAAAGTTTGGAATTCATACATTTGCTAACATTTCAGGTCATTGCTGAATCAGTTTAATACGACAAGAATGCTTTCTGATCTAGGAAATTCTGATGAGCAATTGAACTGTTTTGGAATTGGTATGGATAAGGTTGTTGGAGTTTTAGCATGGACTTGTTTATTTTCATTTTTTATAACGCTGTAGATTTTCCTGCTACCTGTCCAAGATATTATGGCATTCACACAATGGATTGTTTAAGGACAGTTTGGGATATGGTTGGATGTTTACCAGAGGGACATGAGTTTCCTGATAATCTTACATCAAATCAAACTTATGTTTTGTCATGGACAAATTATACGTAAATCAGAAAAACTGTACATGTTGCAGTATACTTTTTCTGCAATAATTCATTTATCTTTTAGTGCTTTGCTAAACCAATTCAACACAACCAGAATAAATTCTGACCTTGGAAATTCATCTGAACAACTAAACTGCTTTGGGATTGGTATGTTTACATTTTATTTAGTTATTATATATTACAAACACTCTTGATTGGTTGCTTCAGATTTTCCTGCCACTTGTCCGAGATATTATGGAATTCACACAATGGATTGTTTAAAGACTTTATGGGATATGGTTGGATGTTTACCAGAAGGACATGAGTTTCCTGATAATCTTACAACAAATCAAACTTTTGTTCTGTCTTGGACTAATTATTCGTCAGTGCTTAAATAAACTTATGTTTTTAAAAGTTGCTCGTAAATTGATTGTCTTTCAGGGCACTGTTGCATCAGTTTAACACAACAAGAATGAATTCTGACTTTGGAGTGTCTGAAGAACAACTAAACTGTTTTGGAATCGGTTTGTTGTTTTGTGTTGGATGTATTTGCTAGTCAGAAAAACTGAGCTTTTATAGATTTTCCTTATGATTGTCCAAGATATTATGGGATTCACACAATGGATTGCTTGAAAACAGTTTGGGATATGGTTGGATGTTTACCAGAGGGACATGAGTTTCCTGATAATTTGACAACAAACCAAACTTTCACACTTTCATGGACAAACTACACGTAACATATTTTTCTCTTTAGCGAAATTTTGAATCATTTGTGTTTACGTCAAAATGTTTCTTAGGTCTCTGTTGAATCAATTTAACACCACAAGAACTAATTCCGATTTAGGAGATTCTGCAGAACAACTAAACTGTTTTGGAATTGGTTTGTTGTTGTTTTTTTGATGTGTGACAACTTATTTGCAATTATTCATCAAATGGTAATGAAATTATTTTCATATCTTTGCAGATTTTCCTGCCACCTGTCCAAGATATTATGGAATTCACACTGTTGACTGTTTGAAAACATTATGGGATATGGTTGGTTGTTTAGCAGAAGGACACCAGTTTCCTGACAATCTCACAACAAATGAAACATTTACATTGTCCTGGACAAACTATACGTATGAACAACTTATAATCTGGCATAATAAACAGACATTTTGACTTTTGTCTTGTTGTTTTAGTGCTTTACTGAATCAATTCAACTGGACAAGAACAAATTCTGATTTGGGAGATTCTGCAGATCAACTGAACTGTTTCGGAATTGGTAAACTATTTTTGCATGTCACTTTTCCCTCTCTTAAATGTTTTTTTATAGATTTTCCTGCCATCTGTCCAAGATATTATGGAATTCAAACCATAGATTGTATGAAAACTTTATGGGACATGGTGGGATGTTTACCAGAAGGACATGAGTTTCCTGATAATCTGACATCAAATCAAACTTATATACTGTCATGGACAAATTATACGTAATACTATTTTTTCGGAAGCCAAACTTTCGAAACTTAGATTTTTCTTTTTGCAGAGCTTTGTTGAATCAATTTAATACTACAAGAATGAATTCTGATTTGGGAGATTCTGCTGAACAACTCAACTGCTTTGGAATTGGTAGGTTGTTTTTTGTAGTTTTATTGCATCAAATTTTCTACACAATTGCTATGATCCCCTACTATGAAGCTGACATGTGCAGCATACAAGGCAGGCAATGGTGCTTGTGATTCGACTTTCAGCGGTTTCTCCACTGAGCCTGTGTAGCTCAGTTGGTAAAGCGTGAGTCCCGGAAAGACTCCTGTCGTGGGTTTGAATCCCACCACATACTAGATTTTTCTAGTTTGTGCCTTGCCATATGGAAATGCTTGGGAGACCAGCTGATTCGGTACATGCATTTATTAGGCCTGGCGTACTTTGATCAATTGCTATGATTGTAGACTTTCCTGCTACCTGTCCGAGATATTATGGAATTCACACTGTTGATTGTTTGAAGACTTTATGGGACATTGTCGGTTGTATTCCAGAGGGACACGAGTTTCCTGACAATCTTACAACAAATCAAACTTTTACATTGTCTTGGACAAACTACACGTAACTATTGTTCAGAACCTAAAAATACTTTTGTATGTGTTTTAATATTGCATTCATATTATTCAGAGCTTTGCTAAATCAGTTTAATCAGACAAGGATAAATTCTGATGGGGGGGGGGTATTGTTCAGAAGCTGAAATTACTTTTGTATGTGTTTTAATATTGCATATTTATTGTTCAGAGCTTTGCTAAATCAGTTTAATCAGACAAGGATAAATTCTGATTTGGGTGTTTCTGAAGATCAACTGAATTGTTTCGGAATTGGTAATTTTTGTATTAAGTTTAAATAGATCAGTTAGCAAAAGTTTATCGTTTGTGTAGATTTCCCTATTGAGTGTCCGAGATATTATGGAATTCACACAATGGATTGTTTAAGGATTGTTTGGAAAAATGTTGGATGTTTACCTGAGGGTTATGAGTTTCCTGATAATCTTACCTTGAACAGAACTTATGAGCTCTCATGGACCAACTATACGTAAATATTGATTGTTACTTTGTAGTAACCAATTTATTCACTCTAATTTATGTTACAGATCTTTGCTGAGTCAATTTAACACCACAAGGACTCTTTCTGACTTCAATGTTTCTGCAGAACAACTTAACTGTTTTGGAATTGGTAAAACAAGCATAAAAAACTTCTTGTAGCACATATTCAACTAAAAGTTTTAGTACACTTAAATCAGTCTGTTTTTGCTGTTGTTGTTATTCATTGTACACAGAATGGCTTTAGACTTATTCAGATTTGTCTGCAAGCATTAGTTTAGTATGCATTAATCGCAACTAAAATTGTCTGCAATGAGTAGTTTTTATTTAGCATTGTAACATAGTTAATTTGTGTAGATCTTCCTGGTGATTGTCCTCGTTACTGGGGTCTACATACTATGGATTGTCTGATAACAGTGTGGCATATGGTGGATTGTTTGGATCTTGGTTATGATTATCCAATGAACCTCAGCCATTCGGCTTTTGCTGCAGTTTCTCGTATGAACTACAGGTATTCATGTCGTTTTTAGTGTTAGTTTAAATTTTGTCAACACTTGCGAAGTGAATGAAATAAACAAAATGAAAATACAAACATGAAATGAGATCTCATTCTCAAATGAACCGTTGATAATTGTAAAGCAGGGTTTGGCAACCTCTGGCAAACATGCCAACTTTGGTATGCATGGTGACTTTTATGACACACCATGCAATTTGCAAATTTATCTTTAAGTGTTTTTCTGTTGTAATTTTTATTCTTAATTTGTTATGGGCCGCGAAATTTTGTTTGAAGTAGCTACATATTTTTTTGTTGTAATTTTTATTATTTATTTGTAAAGTTTTTGTTGATTTGTTAAGCATAATGATCTAAAAAACAAGCTAACTTTTTTGATTTGGCCTAGTTGCTGTTCAATTCAACTGCATATTATTTGCATATATATAAGATAAACCTTATTTGAAGGATGCTGGCCAGGGTTTCAACCACCCTAAAATAAATTATTTGTACATGTTTAAAATAAACCCTGTGTGATGTGATTTTGTTGTTTTTAATGTGTTTCAACAGCTTTCTGCTGCATTCTTTCAACACAAGCAGATACAATGCAGATGCTGCAAGTGTTCCTGACCAACTTGCTTGCTTTGGAATGGGTAAATTAGTGGTTATTGCTTGAAGTGCTGATAATCAATTTCCTCGTGTTGTTTAGTATGGGGGGGGGGTTGCTTTGGAATGGGTAAATTAGTTGTTATTGCTTGAAGTGCTGATAATCAATTTCCTCGTGTTGTTTAGTATTATAAAATTTGGCAAACCTATGGATTATAAAATGTAAACAGTAGAAGACTTTATGTCTTGTATAGTTTAAAACAGTTTACAACAACTATATATAACAAGATTGTGGTTCGAAGTACGATTTGCCGTAAATTTTAAATTAATAACAACTTCCTTAGGCCTTGCCCTCAATTTTATTGTAGCAAATTAGTCTGGCTCTGTTGTTTTGGTTGTGCAACCCAAATGTTAATTGGGTTAACATTACTGACAATGGCAAAATTGACATGTTATAAAAGAGTATTTACTTTTTAGCTCAGTATGAGCCAGCCCAATTTTTTTTTTTTTTTAGTTTTCTCTAGGTTCTATTTGAATATAATACTGATGATGCTGTAAATGGGAAATGTGCTTACCTAGGGATAAATAACTAAATGTTTTTCATCAATTTGAATATAGTAAGCATAGGTTTTATTAGAGTCTTCATCCACCAAGCAACAAGCTGGGAGATCCTAATTTTAAGCTGAAAGTGTGCAGTATTGAATTTCCCGTTCTTAAAATTTTGATGAATTTAACTGTTTGACTTAATTTTAAGGTTGTAAATGACTTTGTTACTTTCAGTTTATTTCACAAACTGCTCGACATACTACTGGAATCTGACAGTGGATTGTCTGAGTTTTGTTTGGCATCGAGTTGTTAGATGCTCTGATCGTGGTCATGGTTATCCTGCATCAATCAATAACACAGGACTTAAACAGTACTATGGATTTAATCAGAGGTTTGTCATTTTACCTTGATTGCTTTTTTACTCTAAAAAGACCCAAAAACAATCTGCTCACAATGAGTTTGCCATAGAGCTGCTTTCAAAGTAAGGCAGAACAGACCCAGAACCCGAGTACTTGGTACCGAGCATTGCAATTTTTTATGCTCGAAGTTTGGCTGAGCAGTTGCACTAAGTCGACAATTTAACTTTTGTAATACATTGGCTTTGATTAGCAAATATGTGGTGGTTTTCTCTATTTTTCAAGTTTGTTTTGATAACAAACACCTTGCATTTTTTGTTAATAAAACACATTTACTTATGCAGAGATGTGAGAGACTGGATTAAAGATATCAGATATGAAGCAGACCACTTTAATGTTAGCCAGCAGTATTACTGCTATGGGATGGGTTAGTATAGAAGCTTTCATTTCTATTTTTTGCCTTCAAATTAATTTTAATGTACTAAACATGATCTATAACTGCATAAAGTGTAATTTATAGCTTTACAAAAAAACAATTTTATAATTTTTGGTGGGGAAATGGCCAATAAAACAACTTCCAAATTGCAGTTTTAAAATACAAAGTACATGTCTACAAATATACAGTAATGGGGGGGGGGGTAATTTTTGGTGGGGAAATGGCCAATAAAAAAACTTCCCTAATTGCAGTTTTAAAATACAAAGTACATGTCTACAAATATACAGTAATGGGGGGGGGGTGCGGCGCACCAGTGTGCTGTGGCACATAGTTTGGGAACCACTGCATTAATGACATGAGTCCATTGGACTATACACAAGACATTAAATATGACACTTGCCAGGCACAACAAATTTACTGCAACTTTTACTCATTTCCCTAACTGCAGTAAACCTTGGTTAATTCGGGGGGGGGGACATGAGTCCATATACAAGACATTAAATATGACACTTGCCAGGCACAACAAATTTGCTGCAACTTTTACTCATTTCCCTAACTGCAGTAAACCTTGGTTAATTCAGATCTATTTGGGCTGGATAATGAATCAATTAAATCTTGTTTAACCAAGGTTTCGTGTATATACAATGCAACATTTTTATGTATTGATTTCAGCACTCCCACCAAATTGTACATTCTACCCTTTCCACAATGACAGTTGTTTGAGTTATATTTGGTTGAATCCTATTCGTTGTGTGGAGGAAGGGACATTCTATCCACCAAAGTTAAACACTTCTCACAAACACGCCTTGTATGGGGGGGGGGCGACAGTTGTTTGAGTTTTATTTGGTTGAATCCTATTCGTTGTGTGGAGGAAGGAACATTCTATCCACCAAAGTTAAACACTTCTCACAAACACGCCTTGTATCAAAGTGGTGATATGTATGATGTACATGACACTATGTGGATATTGTTTAAAGATCAGATGATGTGCTATGGATTGCGTAAGCATGTTGCATAAAAACTGATCTAATTGCTGCATTTTTATGATGGTCAAATCTAAAAAAAACTTTTCTGTTGTGATTGGCTTGCAACATTTCTTAACCAATTGGTCATAGGTTATTTGGGCCACTGAGCAAGGCAAAACTATTCGCATCTCATTTTTACTAAACGTCTTGCGTGATTTAATAATAGGAAACTGACGGATTGCGTTTATGTTGAAACCTTACAAAATATTTTCGAGGCCACATAAGAGACAAGTTTGACACCAGCTAAAAATAGTCTGCAATTTTCAGCACCTAATAGAGATTTTAAAAATGCTACCATTAAGTTTTGTATTTTTTTGATTTAGGATTTCCAACAGTTTGCAACTACTTTCCACCTCACAACACCACTTGTTTCAATCTTCTGTTTCAGCAGGTAATTTTGTTAAATATAAGCAGAGATTTTGTTCTCTTTTGGGTATTTTTAGATATAGATCCTGGGAAAATGAAGCAAAAGTGTAACAAAAGTAATCACACATAAAACTTGCCAAACTTGTGCATGCAATTACTGTCCCTAAGTTAAAATATATGTAGATTTATTTATTTCTGATTCTGCCTTGGGTCCAGGTGGATTTAAAAATCTAAATAGTTCATTATTGGATAGAGAGCCCATATTTTTTGTTTGTGGTAGAAACCTTATCATTTCATATTTGACTTTCAAACTAACAAGTATGACATCTATAAGTTGAAGACAGTCCAAACTGGAATGCTGGAAGGTGGCTCTAAAAGAGCTCAAAAGGCTTTATCTCTTTTCTCTAGCTGCACTGATGAGACCTTATAGGTCGAAACAGTGTGCACTGTCTGGGGGGGGGGTTTCATGTTTCATATTAGCTTCTAACAAAAGTAACATTTGTGTAGTGACATATTCTCACTAGTTTTGATTAAAGTAGTCAGGCTGCAAAGTTTTCAATTAGGCTATTTTAAGTACATTTTTATAACTTACTATTTGCAAAAAAGACATTGTATTTTTGCCATAATTAGGCTGGTTGCAACTACATACTTGGAATAATACCTCCAATGCTGATTCCTTACTACAATGTTTCTCATGTGCGATCCATATTGCTGGATTTTGGTGCCATTAAGAATCACTCTGATTCTAACATCACAGGTGGCCTTCAATATGAACTCTGCTATCGACCACGTAAGTGCTTTATATGTTAAACACAAAAGACACATAATAATATCAGATATGTTACGTACTAAATTTGTCCTAAGTTTAAAGCCCTGGCCTGTGGAAGCCTATTGGCTAATTTATAAGGGTGTGGCACACACATTACAATTTTCATATTGATATGACCTACACTAAACAAGAGCATGAAAAGACATCTTGTAAATAGAAAGAGGTGCATGACATGATGTGTGCTTTCGATATGCATGCATATTTAGCAGACACCTAGTTATTGTCACAAAAATGTTAATTTACTGAGTAATGATCAATTCATCAATGTTTGTATGTGTTTGAGCGATTAGTGGCTACGTTTTGTTTTGTGTTTTACAGGCTGGTTTGTATCGAACAACATGACGCTGCTGGTTGTAAGAAATGCAACCAACTACACTGAAGCATTGGAGTATTGTCTCGAGAGAGAGTCGGTAATATTTAATGAGGTACATCATGTTTACTGTTTTTTGGGGGTTTTAATATGGTTGTAGATTACTATGTGTGGGCTTCCCAGATGTTTTTTATGGTATTGCCAAGTAGTTTACGAGCTCATATTTCGGTATTGTTTAATGCTGCATTGCCAAGCAATCACATATTGTCGCATAAAAATCTGTCTTTCTCTTCAAACTTGTGTAACATTACCATTTCAAACAAATAAGTTGGTATGTAACATCTACAGCTTGCCAAAACCTGTATAGTTTTATAAGTCATGTCTTGTTTTGATACAGATTAATGACACTCGGATACAAAGCACCATTGAAAGAAAGTTATACAACTCAGAGGAATATTTTGGATTTAAGAATTGGTGGCTCGGAATTGATGATCTTGAATCTGAAGGTGCAAGCAGTAACTACATTATAGTTTTAACACTGCCTAGATCAGTGGTTCTCAACCAGAGCCCATGGTCCCCCAGGGGGGCCATGAGCTGTGTTCCGGGGGGCCATGGGTGTAGATTCACCAGAAACACCCACTAAAATCCATTTCCTTTTTAACTTTATTCCCTAATTTAATCGACTATTTCACATACTATTTGTCTATATTGAGGTTTTTACGATGACGGATTCTTGTTTATTCTATTCGACCTGTTTAAAGTCGAAATTAGTACCGAATTCCAACATGAGATTGCCTTTTACATTTTTAAGAGGGCCACAGGTCCTACAGGATTACTTGAAGGACGCCACAAGGTCCAAAAGTTACTTTTATGGGGCCACGGTCCACGAAAGGTAGAAAACCACTGGCCTAGATAGTTAATGTGTGCAGCCTGTTGTCAATGAACTGGCTAGCTCAGTGAATGGCTCCCAAGTAAAATTAAATGTGGCGAACTGAACAGCTATTTTCGGGTGAAAATTTTGTTCTAGTTTTATTCACCATTAAGCTTGAATTCTTTGTGATCAATCGGGTTTAACTGGGTGGCAGCAATTTTTTGCTCAGGAAAACCTAAATGGCCGAGATGGGATTTTTTGAATTCAAGGCAGTTACCCCTTACAGCCATATTGGTGACTTTTCAATTCTTCAGAGACAGCAGCAAAAACAAATTGTCATTAATTTGTTTTACACTGATTGTCTATATTGCCACAGTTTTGTTAAGGAGATATTTGAAACAAACATACAAACATATGAAATAGGCTATTGCTGCCAGGCATAATGTATAACTGAGTATTGCTCATCCAGCAGTTTTTATTATAAATAATCGGGGGGGGGGGTGAAATAGGTTATTGCTGCCAGGCATAATGTATAACTGAGTATTGATCATCCAGCAGTTTTTATTATACATAATCGACGTTTCGACGTCCTATACAAGACGCCTTCATCAGGATAATGACATAACTTTCAGGACAAAATTATTATATAGCGACAAAGTGCAAAACACACACACAAAAATAGCGATAAGAGGGGGGGGGGTTGTGTAACATTACCATTTCAAACAAATAAGTTGATATGTAACATCTACAGCTTGCCAAAACCTGTATAGTTTTATAAGTTATGTCTTATTGTTTTGATACAGATTAATGACACTCGGATACAAAGCACCATTGAAAGAAAGTTATACAACTCAGAGGAATATTTTGGATTTAAGAATTGGTGGCTCGGAATTGATGATCTTGAATCTGAAGGTGCAAGCAGTAACTATATTATAGTTTTGACACTGCCTAGATCAGTGGTTCTCAACCAGAGCCCATGGTCCTCCAGGGGGGCCATGGGTGTAGATTCACCAGAAACACCCACTAAANCGGATAAAGGTAATAGCACTGTTA
>QLIY01000985.1:0-28085 GCA_003260075.1 Phallusia mammillata | reverse complement strand
CTGTATAGTGTTCCAAAATACATGGACAACATTACGGTACTGTATAGTTTTGTTTTCAAACATAAGTTAAAACTTATGATGTGTTTTATTTATGCCAAGAGGCATTGATGCTTCAACAACAAGTGTGCAACTCTTTGATACTAAACATTTTGCAAAGTATCAGTGTGTCAACCAAACTTAAAGAAAATATTAAATCAGAAATAATTTTTGATTTTAAGTGTAGTTCCCTGCAATCTGTGGTTTCAACATACCCACTTGAATTAACTAGGTGGCTTTGTTTTTTAGTGTACCAAAACTGGAAGTATCCACCAGACCCTAACGGTGTTCGCTACCTTCGTGGTGTTTACTATGATGAGTATTGTGTTGCAATCCAAAATAACAAGAAATGGATCGATTTGGTTTGCTCAGATCAGATGCATGTGATTTGTGAGCTAGGTAGGTCACAACAATAAAATGCACAAAAACCATAACAATGCTTGAGGGTCTAAGTTAGAACCACAGTGACGATGATTTTTGTTTGCAGGTTGTGTTCTTTGTGATAATTTTGTTATGTAGCAAGTATTTGGTAATAAGATTTGAATTTTTTTTGTATGTTTTGTGTCAGTTTTGTCTCATTTTTAACTGATATGAAGCACCAAACTAAATTATGTTTCTGTCTAAGATCTATTTCTAAAATAATCTTGGATTTTTGACAAACTCTTAAGAATTGCAACATTAAGAAAATTTGTGACATCTGGACTTTTAATTTGATAGAAAGCCATCCTTGTTTCAATAACATGTATTTTTGGCATAGCACCCCCCCCCCCCCGTTTCGGTCCCCCAAAACACCTTAAAAAAACACTGCTCATGCCAATATCAGTGATAACCCCCATTAAACTTATAAACATATCCCTGTATAGTGTTTCAAAATACATAGACAACATTACGGTACTGTATAGTTTGGTTTCAAACATAAGTTAAAACTTATGATTTGTTTTATTTATGCCAAGAGGCATTGATGCTTCAACAACAAGTGTGCCACTCTTTGATACTAAACATTTTGCAAAGTTTCAGTGTGCCAACCAAACTTAAACAAAATATTAAATCAGAAATAATTTTTGATTTTAAGTGTAGTTCCCTGCAATCTGTGGTTTGCAACATTACTGCTTAAATTAACTATGTGGCTTTTTTTAGTGTACCAAAACTGGAAGTATCCACCAGACCCTAACGGTGTTCGCTACCTTCGTGGTGTTTACTATGCCCCCCCCCCACACCGTTAGGGTCTGGTGGATACTTCCAGTTTTGGTACACTAAAAAACAAAGCCACCTAGTTAATTCAAGTGGGTATGTTGAAACCACAGATTGCAGGGAACTACACTTAAAATCAAAAATTATTTCTGATTTAATATTTTCTTTAAGTTTGGTTGACACACTGATACTTTGCAAAATGTTTAGTATCAAAGAGTTGCACACTTGTTGTTGAAGCATCAATGCCTCTTGGCATAAATAAAACACATCATAAGTTTTAACTTATGTTTGAAAACAAAACTATACAGTACCGTAATGTTGTCCATGTATTTTGGAACACTATACACCCCCCCCCCATGAGTATTGTGTAGCAATCCAAAATAACAAGAAGTGGATTGATTTGGCTTGTACAGATCAGATGCATGTGATTTGTGAGCTAGGTAGGTCAAAGCAATTAAATGCACAAAAACCATAACAATGCTTGAGGGTCAAAGTTAGAACCAGAGTGACAAGGATTTTTGTTTGCAGATTGTGTTCTTAGTGATAATTTTGTTATGTAGCAAATATTTGGTAATAAGATTTGAATGTTTTTGTATGTTTTGTGTCAGTTTTGTCTCATTTTTAACTGATATGAAGCACCAAACTAAATTATGTTTCTGTCTAAGTTCTATTTCTAAAATAATCTTGGATTTTTGACAAACTCTTAAGAATTGCAACATTAAGAAAATTTGTGACATGTCAAAGTGTGTTATACTCTGGACTTTTAATTTGATAGAAAGCAATCCTTGTTTCAATAATATGTATTTTTGTCATAGCGCATATTTGGAAAAATAAAATCTAACTGTTTTTAACTGTGTAGGTCCATTTCCATTTGAACGTTGGCACAATGGTGGAAATGTTAATGCTGAACCCAACAACGCTTGGTGTAGGGAAGACTGCGGTGCTATAAGAGTGGATCTACTTAAGCAGAGTTTTGATCCCCCCCCCCGGAAAAATAAAATCTAACTGTTTTTAACTGTGTAGGTCCATTTCCATTCGAACGTTGGCACAATGGTGGAAATGTTAATGCTGAACCCAACAATGCTTGGTGCAGGGAAGACTGCGGTGCTATAAGGGTGGATCTACTTAAGCAGAGTTTCGACCCCCCCCCCCATGAGTATTGTGTAGCAATCCAAAATAACAAGAAGTGGATTGATTTGGTTTGCTCAGATCAGATGCATGTGATTTGTGAGCTAGGTAGGTCACAACAATAAAATGCACAAAAACCATAACAATGCTTGAGGGTCTAAGTTAGAACCAGAGTGACAAGGATTTTTGTTTGCAGGTTGTGTTCTTAGTGATAATTTTGTTATGTAGCAAGTATTTGGTAATAAGATTTGAATTCCCCCCCCCCCATTTTACATCTGCTAAAGACTTCTGGAACGATTACTTGTGTCAAAGAAAGTTGGGTTTTACTTGTGAGATTGGTAAGTCTGTGCCAAAAATGTAGTCAATGTTCCATCAGTGCTCAATCTAGCGATTTGGAATTTGCTTCCATTCTGGCAAAAGGATAGATTTCACAAACCGATGTTTATAATGTTGTGAGTTCAAATCCCACCATAGACAGGATTTGTTAGGCCTATGCATTAAAATACATGGGAAACTTACTTAATTGGCTATAGCACCTCTAATAGACCTGGCGTAATATGTTATCTATCGTAATTATGCATTTTATTTTGTGTGTAAAGTTATAACTTGGAACCTGTTACAATGGTAGAGCCATTTATACCTTAGTGGACTTTTGCCTTTGTCAGAGTTAAGCTCAATTTACAAAAAGCGTAACTATTTTGGGCAAACTAAAAAGTTCGTAAGTGTTATTATTTGTACAGTTGTAATAAACTTGTCTTCTTTTTTTAGATTTGCCAAGTGATTGTCCCACTTACAATCCAACTCTGACGCATGACTGCATAAAACAACTGTCTGATATGGTGAGTTTTTTGGACTTTCATTCTGACCAGTACCCTCACTTAGTTGTGTGGTTGTATAGATATATATAGTTAAAGTCAAAGAAAAAATGTATCAGATGCTGCTTTGCCTGGAGAATGTTTTTCCCTCTTGGGAGGCGCCCTAGTCACATATTGTGGGTGCAGCTGTAATGCTTCCACAGTTTTACTAATTACTCTTCATTTTCTTTGCTTCAACATTGCACAGATACATCAATTTATTGCTGTTTTATCAGTTATTTAGTAAAGCATTGGACATTTCAATGTACTCATGACATCTTCATAAGGGTAAAGAAACAAAACATTCTTGTGAAACACAAAAGCAGAGATAACAAAATCTTATTCTGCTCTGTACTGGCACCATTAAAACAACAAAACTTTTGTTCATTGCTGTGAAGGCCACTAATAACTTATTGGCATTAGAATGTTGATTTTTATGGTCAAGGTGGCTGCATGTCAGTGGACATGCCAAGACTTCTTACCTCAAAATTAATATTTAATTTCCCTTGTCCTTAAAAAAAAATCAGCTTACCATTTTTTCAGGCAAATTGTAACTCATCTTTGCTCACTGACAACGTATTGGACTATTTGGCTGTAAGAGCTGTTGGTGGTGTGTGGAGCTACTTCAGAGAGGTTGAGATTAAATCTACTACCAATGTGGGACTTTATTCTGAAATATGCAAATTCAAAGGTACTTGAACTTAAATAGTTTTGTCAATGCAACCCTAAACGTTGACATGAAAAATATTTTTGTTGAATATTTTGACCAAGTTACGTAGATTTGTAACAAAGCATATAACCCTAACATTTGTGCAGCTTTTTGTGTGTCATGTGGATTTTTTGACCATGATGATGTTTGATGCAAATTGCTTTAAATTTTTATGTGACTTACAATCAAGTGAATATGGTATTTAGTGGCTTCATACCACTAATGGGCATGAAATCTTGTAACTAAGCTATTTCTAAGTACTTGCACAATGTTGTAACACGGTGGTTAACTAGTGGTTCATGATGCCGTGTTGGGTGATCCAAATGTGTTAATTCAATTGATAAACTGGAAATAGTTGCATGTTATTTATTGAATATTCACTACAAAAAAGCTTATCTAAGTTATTAGGTATTTATTCCTAGCTGTCAGTTGTTTGATATCACTCCTCGAAATTCTGCATTGAAGGAATATATTTCAAGCCAATGTGCTTGTTGTGGATGGTTCATTTATCCTGTCTTACAATATAATGGTCCACAATACTTATTTAATTGAACTGGTGCTCCATGGCCTAGAATGGGTTGAGGACCACTGTTATAATGCCAATGAATAGCACACCTGCTTACAAGACTTTAATGTGAACCAGTGGTTTCTTTAACTAAACTCTGGTTCAAATGTGCAAAGGATATCTAAAACTGGATGATGGCATTGAAGCTTATTATGATCTTGATGCATCAACATATGATGAAGCAGTGGATATATGCAAAAGCAGGGATGGAGTGTTACCAATGGTAATCCTGAGTTGTTTAACCTTTGTCTGTGAATGAGATAAAGACCTGTGATCGCAATGTGTTTGCTTTCAAGCAGTCTCATGCAAACAGTTGAATAATGTTTTCTCACCTATTTGAACAATAGCAAAAAGATTGGTGACTTGCATATTTAAAAAAAGTGGACAATATGTATAAAGTAAACCTTGGTTAATTCATACCTATTTGGACCAAAAGATTTGTCCAGATTAGGTGAAGATCTGGATTCACTGATGTCAATTAGTTCAGCCCTTACCACATTTTACAAATCATTTGTACCTCAAGGTTTGTGCGAATTAGGTGAAGATCTGGATAAACCGAATACACTTTAACCCAGGTTTACTGTATAAATTGTCCACTATTCACCCCCCCCCCGTGCAAAGGATATCTAAAACTGGATGATGGCATTGAAGCTTATTATGACCTTGATGCATCAACATATGATGAAGCAGTGGATATATGCAAAGGCAGGGATGGAGTTTTACCAATGGTAATCCTGAATTGTTTAACCTTTGTCTGTGAATGAGATAAAGACCTGTGATCGCATAAGTTTGCTTTAAAGCAGTCTCTTGAAATGTAATACAAACAGTTGAATGATGTTTGGTCAACGTTTTATCAATAGCAAAAAGATTGGTGACTTGCATATTTTAAATAGTGGACAATATATGTAAAGTAAACCTTGGTTAATTCATACCTATTTGGACCAAAACATTTGTCCAGATTAGGGGAAGATCTGGATTCACTGATGTCAATTAGTTCAGCCCTTACCACATTTTACAAATCATTTGTACCTCAAGGTTTGTGCAAATTAGGTGAAGATCTGGATAAAATATATATTGTCCACTATTCAAAATGACCAAATGACAACATTTTTGCTATTGATTAAAATATGCAATTGACCACATTAAGGGATTTCTTGAACAAAGCTACACTTTACTAAAAATGGTACAAATTGTTTTTGTTAAAATTTTGATGTTTTTGTTTGGATTTCTCCAAATTTAAATCGGTATGCATCTGGGACAAAAGATAACAGCCCCAGTGACGAGTAGAGTCAGTTTCAAACTTCATGACGAATGTATATACTACGGAAGAAGGTAGAACTCAGAATTGGAATTTAAGTATTAGTGCTGTGACCTTATGCCTTTCACCTCTGTAACTCCTCAAAAAATTAAATTTAAAATTTCTTTCAGCTTAGAAATAGCACTCTTGCTGCTCAAGTCGTTAAGAAATTGATGGATTCACACACTACCACTGGAATAGAAAAATGGTGGCTTGGGCTGGATGACAAAATTAACGAAGGTTTGACTTTGTTCAGTTTATATTGTTTTGTTGTACATCAAATAGTGGTTAGATAGAATTTAGTGATATTGTTTACTTAATCATAAGGCTGAATTCTGTTTACATATTCACAAAAGATTTGTGAAAAAAATGCATTTTGTGAAAAAAGAACTGTTTTCAGCAACAATCCTCAGCTTAACATTTGGGATTTTAGTATTAAATTTAGACCAACCGAATATTAGGGTTTTAAATGAAATTTCTTTTTCTACCGTTACGATAAAAATACATAATATTATTGCATGTCTATAACACTCTGGTATCACCAAATGTAGCGTTAGTGTATTTCTTATCAGAAATGATAGAATAGGTGTCAAACACAAATGCCTACGCAAAAGATGTGCTAAGGAAAAAGACAGAAATGCACGCAAAAGGAAAAAGATGTGCAAAAAATAGTAAAAAATAGTCTTGAGCATTACTAAGTACTTAAAACTATCAAAATGAAAGTTACAGTGTGTATGCTTGAAGAGAAAAAATTCATTGTTTTTAAACAGTTATTGTTTTACTTTTTCGATGTAAGGATTGCTTTTAAATCATGTAGTTCATTTCCATGTATACTAAGTCCAAGAAAGAGAAAAATAGCAAAAACTAGTCTTCGGCATTACTGCATTCTTTACACCAGGGGTCCGCAAATTTTGGTAGCGAGACCTTCCAGTCTTGGTCGCAAAATATTTCAAATTTTCCATGAACATAAGCATTCCCCCCCCCCGCATTCTTTACACCAGGGGTCCGCAAATTTTGGTAGCGAGACCTTCCACTCTTGGTCGCAAAATACTTCAAATTTTCCATGAACATAAGCATCGCATCTATAGTATTAATGAACTTTCAGTATTTTCAACTTAATTATTATTGCATTGTTACATATGACTACGTAACTGTTACATACAGTCTATGTAACAATGCAATAAGTTAAGTGTACCCGCGCAAGCAGTCATGCTTTTCTGTTAACATTTTGCTGAATAAATACGTTCGTTTACATACTGTTTTATGTGCTGAGTTTTGCTTTATTTTGTGCAAGAAAATAGCAACTGACAAAAGCATAATCACAGTCTTAGTATTGATATCTAGTTGCTTAGTATGTTCCACAAACTTACATGCTAACAAAATGCTTGGGTCGCGATAATTTAGAGCAATTTTTTTAGGGTCGCGCCAAAAAGTATTTGCGGACCCCTGCTTTAAACTATCAAAATGAAAACTACAGTGTACTTAAAAAAATGACTTTACTATTTTTAAACAGTCATTGTTTTACTTTTTCTATCTAAGGACTTTATGAGTGGTCTAGTGGAGAACCATTGGACATTGGACTGGGTGATTACACCAATTGGTCTCCAAACTACACAGGATCTCAAGATGCAAAAGATTGTGTTGTGGTGGATGCAACTGATAACCTGAGATGGATGGCCCCCCCCCCCAATTTTTTTAGGGTCGCGCCAAAAAGTATTTGCGGACCCCTGCTTTAAACTATCAAAATGAAAACTACAGTGTACTTAAAAAAATGACTTTACTATTTTTAAACAGTCATTGTTTTACTTTTTCTATCTAAGGACTTTATGAGTGGTCTAGTGGAGAACCATTGGACATTGGACTGGGTGATTACACCAACTGGTCGCCAAACTACACAGGATCTCAAGACTCAAAGGATTGTGTTGTGGTGGATGCAACTGATAACCTGAGATGGATTGAAGATGACTGTAATGCAAAGAATGGATTTATTTGCATGAAAGGTATTGAATGAGCTACTAACTTACCCATTACAGCCAAATTTGGTTAATACATACCTTATTTAGTCGGCTGTAAGCCGCCCTAGATTGTAAGCCACATGTTAAGGTGTCAACAAATATTCTAAGTCGCATGGGGTGGTGTTATGCACTATTGTTTCATGACACTCTTTCTGTTGCTACATAGTTCAACTTTTTATCAACAATTGTAATCAAGACATAGATCAGGGGTGTGCAACCCGCAGGCCACAATCCGGCCCACCAAGCCATTTTGTGTGACCCTCAAGAACACTCTGATTCAGAGCAAGTGAAAGTGTAAACTTAAGCAAAAAATCCCC
The DNA here is from genome assembly GCA_003260075.1 of Phallusia mammillata. Classification (NCBI taxonomy): domain Eukaryota; kingdom Metazoa; phylum Chordata; class Ascidiacea; order Phlebobranchia; family Ascidiidae; genus Phallusia; species Phallusia mammillata. Next base: position 19,973 of record QLIY01000985.1, on the reverse strand, counting down.
GCTAGTTTTTCGGTAAATCTCCTAAGTGGAATTTGACAAATTTATTCACCGAGACCTATGGTCTTCTATTCGCACTATAGGTGCTTGTTGCGTAACTTCACCGAATGTTACGTAATAACCTACTTTGCTTAGTAAACAATTACTTTGTTGTGAAAGCCAGTGTTGCGACGAAACTTACTTGCAACTAACATTTTAAAGTTAATTTGGCAAAACGAAGTTGATTTTTTGTTTTGTTGCTACAGAGTGCAACTATTTGTCAACAGCATAGTCACATAAATAGCTCTACCCGGTAGAGTGTTTATTGGCGTGTGAAGCCAACATTTTAAACGCATAATTAAACAAAACTCAGGGGTGTGGAAATAATATCGGCATGATATTATAATGCAGGCCCCACAAACAGTAGGGTAAAAACGCGTAAATAAATACTGTACATGAAAAAACATGTGTGGCCCTCGCTTGATGTCCGAAATTGGTTATATGGCCCACCGACGAAAAAGGTTGCACACCCTTGACATACATGAATAGCTGGGATCAGCCTTAAAGCAATCGTCCAGACCAGTGATCACAGCACACTCATATAGAAATCATAGTATGCCAGTCCTATTGAAGGTGTTATACCGAGTCCTGGAAATACTCTGGGTTCAAATCCCACCCCAGGCTAGATTTTTCTAGCCTATGCCTTGCCATATAGAAATGCTTGGTGACCGGCTGATTCGGTATAACGCCTGACATACTATGATGACAGCTGCAGGATGATAATTTTGTTTTTCTCAGTAACCGACCAATTCCCAGCCAAGTATGATGTGAAACACCGTGGCGCTTATTACCACTTTCGTCGGGATCCATTAAATCGAATGGGTAGATTATACACAAGGCCCATCAAAGAAGCAGAGAAAAACTGCAGGAAAACAAATGGGTTTGTATAAGACAGTGTTTCCCATTTAAAAAGTTAAAGAAATAGCTTCAATTTTTTCTGTGGTTTAAATAAGTCTTTGGTTTGGGAGGCCGGGCAAATTTAGACGGATGTAAGGTCTCCATCTCAAATGGTGTTTGTTTCATTTAGCGTTGTATATCAACTTTGTGGTATATAAGGAAAGAATACAAAAGTTATAATTGGCAATAAGTTATTTGTAGTAGGGTTGTCCAAAACGAAGATCTATTTAATCAACACTAATTCTAGCGAGTCTCTCAGGGCATGAATATGCAATTCTAATGCTCGGGTGAGTTTGTGCTGCTCCTCAGCCGAGCACCAAGAAATAGATGCTCGATACTCGGGTTCTGGCTTGGCTGAGCTCAACCCATTCTTAACTGATTTCTCATCAAACAGTTACATATGAAAAGTTCAAAATTTTCCTTGTTTATCACTTAACATTTAAGGCTCAGTTTAAAACAGTGATTATCTTTGAATTTGTGTCTGATTCTAATTGTTTCCCCCCCCCCTCAAAATTTTCCTTGTTTATCACTTAACATTTAAGGCTCAGTTTAAAATGGTGATTATCTTTGAATTTGTGTCTGATTCTAATTGTTTTTTTGTTGCAGAGAACTTGCCGATGTTAAAGATTACATCACTTCTTTGTTTATAACTGACAGTTTAAAACTTCAACCCAACTTCACTTTTGACCACACTTCAAGGTAAAGTGACAAAGATCTCAACATGCACAACTATAAACACAAAAAACTATAGTTTTAATGGCAGACAGTTGAAAATTTAATATGTAGAGAAGAAATAGTACATGGCATGTAAAAAAGAAACAAAATTGATCACCAAGTGGACAGAATGGCGTGTACAACAAGCCCAATCTTAGAAACCCTGAGCTACAAACTTTACTGGTATTGCTCACACCGAGGGGAAAATAAATGACTTAGACTGAATTGAATTTATCAACTGCCCCCCAAAAAATCAAATGGAAATTGATTCATTGTGTATCAAAACAGGCAATGGGGTGCCCCCCCCCCGGGGAAAATAAATGACTTAGACTGAATTGAATTTATCAACTGCCCCCCCAAAAATCAAATGGAAATTGATTCATTGTGTATCAAAACAGGCAACGGGGTGTGCATAAAACAGACTTATTGTGAGCATAACCCAGTCAGGCAATGCCCAGCATCAAGGATAAAAGTGAAACAAATTAAGAAAGTGATATCATTTCGTAGATTTTGGGTTACTCTCTATGACAACCTTCCACCGACAAGAGTCAAAGCACAAGATCGCAACTGGGTTTGGATTATCAATGGAACTGAAGAGCCCTTCGCACATAATGTGCCATTTGTGCATGGTATGTCTGACAAATGTAAAAATATCAGTTTAACTTTTGACATAATAAAGTATTGGATCTTTGTATATCTAGTTTGTGAGAATAAAATCATTTAAACATTGCAATTGGTAAATTGTAAGTCATTCGAAATTGCTTTTGCAGTAGAAATCAAGCAAAGTTTAATGCTTTAATAAACTGTGCTTATTACATTGTTTAAAGTAAGTTCGAAACAAATTATAAATGCACAACATTTTTAACTTTCCTGCGAATTAGACAAGTTCTGAAAGAAAAGTTTACACAAATGTCAATTGAATTGGGTTTATGGTCCAGTTTGCATTTTTTCAGATGGATTTAAAATCGAAAATGTTGGACTGGATAATTCCTCTAAGACCCGTTTTTCCTATGACGAGCGATGTATCTATGGCGACCACAGAAACAGTACTTATGGAAACCCATTCGGGAAATTTGATACACATTTCTACACTAGAAGGTGAACATTTGTACATATCAGCAGTTATATTAAAGTTTCAGGATGTGGGTGCTATGGTGAAAAAAGGCATTATTTAAAAAAAACATGGATTCAATACATGATAAGCTGCAGACATATATGTATATGTTTCGACCTATAAGGTCTCTTCAGCGCAGCTAGTGACAAGAGTACAACACTCCAGTTTGTTTGGAGCAGTAAGCTAAACCATGCCTCACCAACCTGTTCATGCCACAGTTGGGTATTACACAATGCCCCAAATACTAGAATACAACAGTTGTATTTTTCACTTGCCTTGCCATATCTGAATGCATTTGTCAGTTTGTTTTTCTCAATCCCCATTGAGTTTTTATTTCCAGTTGATCGTGAACATGGAAAAAATTATTCAAAACTCAGTAAAATGAAACAACTGACATTAACAACTACCAGTAACCACTTTGCACAAATATTCCAAGGTCATAAATTAAAACTTTTTTGTTTTACAGCTCACTATTATTAATCAAATAAAGACAAATATTGCTAATATATGGCACAGAACATCATTATGAAAATAACAGATGGGGCAATTTAACAGTGTTGATTGATTTCTGCAGAAAATTATACCAGCCACTGCTGTATAGTCTCACTTGTTCATTATAAACTTACCAATAGCCTCTTTTTCATGTTGATTTATGACAAGAAAATTACTCTAAAATACAATGTCTGTTTGGGGTTTTGTAAAAACCATTGATATTGCTGTGTTTTGATTGGTTGCAGCAAGTCATGTGACTTCAATCGTCCCGAACAAATGGAGTGGGTGTGGGTTTCACAATTTCATCTCATGCATATCTTCACTAAACGGTGTTTGACAGCGCTTTTTCCGTTAAAAGACATCACCAGTGGAGGTACATTCTACTTTGTGTTTTTCATGTAAAACATTTTTCAGTAAAGCAAGTTTGGTTGTTTCTATTTTACTGATAAATCTATCATTATGAAATAGTTGTCTAAACGTAGCAGATTTAAAGAATAACAATACGAAAAGTCACAAACTATTTGTTCTGTTTAACAACTAGGATGATCATACATCAATAACTAAGATTAGCTCTGAAGCATTTATGTAGACCAGCGAGCATGGCATGCTCATATATAAACCATAGTATAAACCAACTGGTCACCAAGCAGTGCCATATGGCATGGCTGACAGGCTAATTTTGTTGAAGTACCTGTTTCTGCCTGACATGTTTAACTTTACAGGTATATATCCTGGTGTTCGCGTCCTTCCATGCAACTTGTCAGATGTCAATCAACATTGGATCTGTCAATCAAGCAATCCCTTTCACATCAAGCTGAGACACAAACAACATACTTATCTCTATGACATGGTAAGCTGAATAAAAACAGTCTTTCTACAGGGGGTTTCTTTTGCTACAAGTATTTCTACAGGGGTTTTCTTTTGCTACAAGTCTTTCTACAGGGGTTTTCTTTTGCTACAGGTCTTTCTACAGGGGTTTTCTTTCGCTACAAGGCTTTCTACAGGGGTTTATTTTGCTACAAGTCTTTCTACAGGGGGTTTCTTTTGCTACAAGTCTTTCTACAGGGGGTTTCTTCTGCTACAAGTCTTTCTACAAGGGGTTTCTTTTGCTGCAAGTCTTTCTACAGGGGTTTTCTTTTAAGCCAGCTATTTTTGGAATTTCTCATTTTGGTGGAAATGTTTATTTGAATTTTTACCACTGTTTTGATGTTATCATTTCAGGTTGAACCTTTAGATCGAGCGCATGTTGCTGGATTGCATTTCAGTTCTGACTGCAGATCTATGTGGAGAACTTTGCTCAGCAATAAGTACCTTTGTGATGAAAGATATTATCCTGCAAGTAAGTAAAGTGATAAAGCGGCATTGTAGTGTTGCCTGGCCAAACTCTCATAAAGTGACATAAACCAAACCAAAAATGCTCTGAACAGTGAATAAACCCAATTTAACTCTTAATTACTGTAAACTTCAGTTAATCCGAATCTTTGCCTAATTCATAGAAAACTTCAGGTACAAACAGTTTGTGATGTGGTTAGGCTTTAACTAATCGACATCGGTTAGACAGATCTTCACCTAATCCGGACAATTTTTGGGTCTGAACGGGCCTGCACTATCCAAGGTTTACTGTAACTGCGATTCCTTTTTTTCAAAAGTCAGAGCCTGTCCAAGAAAGCATCTTAACACGTTGACTGTCAACTACGAGTTATCTCGTAGTTGCCGATCTAGCCAGGTTTGCCAGATACGAGTATACTCGTAGTAGACTTATTCGATTGTAACTTAAAACGAGCTGGCGTCTCGAACTAACGTCGTGGATGCGTTGTGGCAACACCGAGACACCCTACACCAGCATGTTACCTACGAGATAACTCATAGCATGGCACAAAATATTTCGACTTTCGGATTTCAGAAAGTCACTAAAACATATTTGGCAAATTTGAGCACAACATAGGAATATCCCTTGGCAGTCAACGTGTTAAATGGTTCAAATAAAGTTGTCTTAAAAAACACTTCTGCAGTTTTCAAAAATTATTTGGGAAAAATCGGCCAATGTGATTGAGAAAGACAACATAACAACTGTGCACTATGATTAAGATTCCTTTGCATTGTTCAGGGCCCCCCCCCCTTCAAATAAAGTTGTCTTAAAAAACACTTCTGCAGTTTTCAAAAATTAATTTGTGAAAAATCAGCCAATGTGATTGAGAAAGACAACATAACAACTGTACACTATGATTAAGATTCCTTTGCATTGTTCAGGAAATTTGTATGTCGCATACAGTCAACCAATGGATCCCCCGCCAAAAAGTGCGACTTTCTGCAATGGAACGGCCCACAAAGTCCCAGTTAACTTCACTAGTCAGTTAGAAATGAAGAAGGCTTGTGGCTTACAAGGTAATAACCATATAAAAGAAACCACATTGTAAAACAAATACTTTTTAACCTTTATATTGCAGTTCTAATTATAACAAAAAAACATATAGTTTAAATTAATTCTCAACTGGGGTTTGGGTTAGGTTTTCTTTATTGTGTTCCCCCCCCCCAAACAAATACTTTTTAACCTTTATATTGCAGTTCTAATTATAACAAAAGAGCATATAGTTCAAATTAATTCTCAACTGGGTTTTTTGGGTTAGGTTTTCTTTATTGTGTCTTTTGGTAACTGTTATTGCGTAATTTTTTTAATGCAAATTGTCCATGGCTGGTTAAACAACCCTTAAGTAAGTATTACGTTATTGTTTATGAGTCCAACATTACACTACTTCAGTGAATTGGATGACTCCTATTTTGATTTTAGTTGGAATTGCAAAATACTGCTGTAGCACTAACCACCATGCTCTCCTAACTTTTATAGATAAACCAACCAGTGTATTCAAAACATTAAAATCTGTTAGTATGTGGATCTGTCCAACGACATTCTTTTTCAGACCTTTTGGCAAATATTCATGCCATCATCAGTAATATGAGGCATGTGGCTGTTTTCATCAACTTGGGCAGTTTTATTTCCCATTAATATTTCCCATCATGTTACCTATGTTTCATTTGTAAAACAAGAAATGTGCCTGATGAATTCTGCAGGTGGCCATTTTGCAACATTGAGTGAAGTCAAAATCGCAGTCCAAGATGGATTTACTGATGGTTGTGTTTGTGCTCATGTAAAAGGTTTAACTGATTTATATGGGGTTATGGTATTTGATGATCCTATTTGTAAGAATCTCACTGGAGCTACTCCAAATAAAGATGGCATTTTCAAGTGCCTTGGAACCAGAAGTGGTGCAGCTTGGTGCTACAGGTTAAACATACATTTCTTTGTTGGCTGATGGGCTTAAAATATGTGAATTAATATTTTGTCTGTTTAATTTTTCCAGTCACTCATGCACAGATTTTTAATGCAATTAATACTAAACAACCTTTATGTTTAAAGTGAAAAACTTTGGTGCATGCTTAGTTGGTTAAATACATGTTACTTTGTTGGTTTGATGGGCCTGAAAATCATGCAAAACATGTTAATAAATGTTTCCCCCCCCCCATGTTACTTTGTTGGTTTGATGGGCCTGAAAATCATGCAAAACATGTTGATAAATGTTATTTGGTGCATAAATTCCACAGTCAGATCAGGTCTGAAGCGGCTATGTAGACCATCAACCACAGCACACCTATATAAATCGTAGTACGCCATGCCATACAAGGCAATATACTGAATCAGTCGGTCACCAAGCACAACCAGAGTCTTTCATGACTCATGCTACACCACTTGAGCTACACAGACTTACCACTTAGCCTTGCCATATGTGGGAATGTCTGGTGACCGGCTGATTCAGTACAATACCTTCAATAGCCTGGTGTACTATAATTTATTTTATTGAGGATGCTTAATTTTAACCAGTTAATCATGCAAAAAGTTATAATTACTGAACAACCCCCCCCCCCCATGCTTAATTTTAACCAGTTAATCATGCAAAAAGTTATAATTACTGAAGAACCTTTTTGTTTGTAGTGAAAAAAATATAGTTTTTATAGTGCATGCTTACTTGACTATTTGAACATTGGCAAGGTATTTTTTTGGTGGTTGGGAATGTTTTTTCTCGCAAAACTGATCTTTTTTGTACTTATAAATGGATGCGCACACTTGACTGTTGTCATTAATTCTTAGAGGAGAGCCACACGCAAATTTGATCAATGGAGTCCAGCACTCGCCCTGGTGTGCAACTTTTTCTATTCTTGCCCCTGACAAAGTTGGTTTGGAGGAACGTAGTTGCTTGGCTCCGCATTACTTTGTCTGCCAAAGAAGTAAGTATAATATCAATTTTACAGAGCTCTTCTGGCAATTGTATTTTATATCGACGTTTTGCTGTCTTATACAGGTCGTCTTTATCAGGGTAAGCAACAATTAATGCCTGTAGTACAGTAAAAGATAAACTAAGGAAAAAAGAATTTAATTCAACCACGTCACAACACAAAGAAAACACTGTGCGATAATGTTTGATTGTGCCGCTAATATTTAAGCAGGTGCCTGTAGCACGCATAAAGCATTGAAATAATTTCAATCCCCCCCCCCAAAGAAGTGAGTATGATATCAACTTTATAGAGCTCTTCTTGCAATTGTGCTGTAGAACGCATAAAGCATTGAAATAATTTCAATTGTAGCCAAGAGCATTACTACAGAAAAGTCTTGGAATATTCACCAACCGGGCAACACTATGAACATCAAAGCAGTGATGCTTTCAGCGTGCTAATAGAACCTGATTCCTAAACTGTTAAATATACAGTGTTGTCATGTTTGTTTTTTCAGAGGCGAAATATATTTGTGAGGCTCCCATAAAACCAAGCAATGCGTACCCGACGACAGAAGATTGGACAGAGTTTGGCAACGGAGTAAAGTTCCATTGTGATTTAGGCCACAGTTTTTCTCTCGACCCTCTAGATGTGGAATTTCAATCTTACTGTGTTAATGTAGCAGGAAACTACACTTGGATTCCTGGTCTGGATGGTTTAGCTTGTTCAAGTAAGTACTAAGTGATAACAGAATATTGTTTTAACTTAGTGATGTTACATACTGGAAGAAAACCTAGTTTTTAAATTTTCAGTTTTTTCACAAAATGCTTTGTTTTTGTTACTTTGGCACATTTGTGACTTTTAATTGCTTCTTTTTTGTGTTGTTAAATGTCCAAGATTAGGTGAACACGTTACTTTGTTAAGTGGTGTGATAACAACCTGTGTACATTTAGATTGATTTTAAATAGTCCTGTATCAAACATATATGTACTAAAAATTATTCATGAAACCAAACAATGTTTAATTTGCTAACAATGGTCATTGTTACTTCTAAAATAGAATACCATCATTGTTTATCTATTGTGTGTTGCAGGACTCAGTTGTCCTGACCCTCCAGCTTTGAACCACTCAACTTTCATCACAAGCCCACCAGGCATATCAGCAGGCAACTTTTCATATTCTGATAGGATCACATACACCTGTGATGTCGGGTATGGGATCGGTGGTAAAGTTGAAGCGAAAGTTGGAGTGTCAGTTTGTAGATCTGACCAAACTTGGCAACCACCACCAATCAAACTGACTTGTTCTGGTAAGTTAATGTAACAGTCTCATGATTTACGATATGGATTATGTTTATACTGCTGTTTTAGGCTATTATGGCATTCTTACAAGTGATATTTATGCCCTCACAGGTACACTAACATATCAATGCATTACTAATAGCCATTTTACTAATAGCCATGTTTTTTTAACACACAATATATGATAACACACCACTTTGGTGTCAATACAATGCAAATTTTTCATTGTAGAATGGTTTGCATTATATAAAAGGAATTTTATTCCTCAACTTTTGATGAAATATGCCTAAAGAAACTGACTGCCTGTTTAAATCCACTGTGCATTTTCTAAATGGAATGCCTCGTACTGTCGTTTTTAACATTTTGTGTGCCAATTTTTCCCTGTGGTCAGATGTGCCCGACCTCCACGATTGTATCAAGCCTGGGCCACTGATTTTGATATATATGTGTATTTTGTAAAAAGAAGAACTATTGTAGTTGTTTTCAGTTTGAACCAGTTTATGTACGAATTTTGTTCATCTGTCCACAGTGGTTCGATGTGCTCGACCTCCTCGGATTGCAAACAGCATAACAGATTATGATCTAGTAAGTCAATCACTCAACTACTTGTGCATGGATGGTTACTGGATATCGAGGGGCTCCTACAATGTGTCAGGGTTTGTTTGTAATGCCACTGGGTACTGGAATCCTAATCCACTCACCTCTGTTGCTTGTGTTGGTAAGATTGAGCCACAGTTGTTTCTACAGGCTTTATAGATACATTTTGCTTCATTATGTTTCTGTTTAAAACTGTATGAGGAATGTTATAAGTAGTTATAAACAGTTTATAGGGTTAAACTTAAAAGTTTGTCATCTTGTGAACCAAGTATTGACAATACACAATCGTTAAAGCACATTCAGTTGTTACACCACAAACAAATTAATTAACTTTATTGTACAGATTTAAATAGTAATTATTGGCCTGAGCTTTTGGTGTTTTCTTCTGCAAACAAGAAACAACACCAACTACTGCTGATACATAAGTTATGATATAATATTTTGGTGCCTCTATGTTTTCCATAAAGCCCTTGTTTGTTACCTAATCAGTTTTTATACCCGCTGTTCTTTACTCTTTTGTGCTGTCAATGGTTTTCATTTTATTGTCTTTATGATGCCCATGGATGAAGCAAATTTAAGTTGTCTGAATTACTTTAAACAAGTTGGACAAAAACTTAACGAAGTATGCGACCTGGTGGAAATTAGTTGTTCACTATTTTGGAATGAATTCTGAATAAAAACAGGCAGTTAAAGATGCTAATTGCTTTTAACATATTAATTTCAGCACTTTGGTGTCCAGCACCCCCACTTCCACCAAATGCTGATAAAATTACTGTTACAAGCTACAGGTATGAGTATTTGAATCAAATTTTACATTTTTTTTATTTTGGATACACTTGTTTAAGATTTGAAACACAAAGTCAACAGAATTATTGCATAGTGAAGAACCTTACCACTAACGTGCAACAGTTGTAGTAAACCATTTACTTCATTTTTGTCAAGTTCCTAACCACCAAAAACTTTAGTAACTTAAGCAAAACTGATATGCCAGTAAGCTGGTTGTGTCACTATAATAATTGATTTAAGATTTGCTGACTAACATGTGGTTTTTAAAGTATACACTTTTTGTGCTTTAAAACCACATATATTTTGCTAAAACAGTTGAATGCATTGAATTGTGCATTGTTTTTATTCAGGAAACAGGGTAATTTAGACAAACGAAAATAAATCAGTTTTTTTTTTCATGCAGATATCAGGCCCTCATGACTATACACTGTTCGTTGGGTTATTCCGTCGTTCCAGAGACTCTTCAAATTATTTGTGACAAACACGGAGACTGGATGCCTTCCCCAAATAACTGGTGGTGCCAAAGTAAGACCGTTTGGTGTTTCTAAGTTACTTTAAGGTGGTGCAAATAATTCTTTCTATATAATATGGTAGAGCTACTAACGCAGTGTCAGTAGCTCTACCAGATAACATGGCACATAATTACTTTTATAGTGCAGTTACGATTATTCACCAAATCTATTTCCCAGTTGGTAAGTGTTATGTCTATATTATTAATAGCAGAAAAAATCCACTTATTATTTAATTTGAGTAATCATGCTTTTTATTCATTTTCACTGAAATTGTGATGTCCCACACTAATGGACCATGGGAATTTAGGTTCTAGTTGTTGGTTTGTGTAAATCTGCTCACCAGATTTTAATTCATGTTTTTTTTGAACACCCCCCCCCCATTGATAACCGAAAAAAATCTTATTAATTTCACCAATCATGCTCTTTATTCATTTTCACTGGAATTGTGCTGTCCCACACTGATGGACCATGGAAAGTTAGTTTCGAGTTGTTGGTTTGTGTAAATCAGCTCACCAGATTTTAATTCATGTCTATTTTGAACCATAGCATTTGCCACTTCCTGTGTTTTTCTTGCAAACAGTCCCTGCCCAGAAATCCAACTCAAGAAATATTTAAGTTTAGTTGCTTGTCTTAACAAACTTGTAATCGGACATTTTTTCCTATTAAAATAAACGCCAAAAAAATATAACAGTAACCTTGGTTAATCCAAATCCGGACAAAATTGAGGAACAATTGACTTGTAATGTGGTAAGACTCGAAATAATCAACAACGGTTAATCAGGATCTTCACCCAATTCAGACTTTTTTTGGTCCAAATTTGTGTGGATTAACTAAGTTTTACTGTTTTTTAAAATTCATTTCTTGCGTTTATTCCAACATTACCACAAGCACTTGTCAGCTTGACTTCCTATGTTCTTCTTGCAGACGTTACCTGTCCAGACCCGATTGCTCCTGGAGAAAATGCTGTACTCGATTCCAAACCTCAACTGGAATATTTGTACCTGGACACACTGCAATACAAATGCACTAAAAAAGGTTTGTTTGCAATGAAATGATGAGGTTCTAGCAGTACTTTGATGCATACATTTGATGTATTGTAAAGGCACCAACTTGCTACCTAATTTCGTTTAGTATTTTAAATCTTTCTATTTTGGTATATTTTTAGCAGATCTTTTAATATCATTTAACGAAATTCCTTTGTGTTTTTTTTGGCTAAGGGGATCACAAAATAGCAAGATTGTTCTGTTGTGAACAAAATTTTACAAACACATATTTCACAATGTAGGTTATGGGATGAGAAGAGATTTCCTGCTGTACAGTGCAAAGCAGGTTGGATGTTTGACTGTGAGTCGAACTGGAATCATTTCAATCTCGTCTCGATGTCAATCTGAGGCTGCAGCTGACACTTGGATGTGGGAATGGGAGAACCACATCAAGTCAGCTTATACTTGGGTAGGGCAATATTGTTTTTATCAAACCGAAGTTAGAGCAGTTGTTCTCAATACTACTAGTGGTGCACCAGAGCTTTCCCCCCCCCCCGGGAATGGGAGAACCACATCAAGTCAGCTTATACTTGGGTAGGGCAATGTTGTTTTTATCAAACCGAAGTTAGAGCAGTTCTCAATACTACTAGTGGTACACCAGGGCTTTTCCAGTGATACAGGAGTTGCTTTGTGTCATACTTAATTTAAATCAATTCAAGAAATGCAACTTAAATGACCAACTAATCAGCCCTGGTTTTAGACAAGCTTTGGACGTTATTCTAGAATTGCCACCCTAGAAATATGCTAGTCTAGTCAAGAAAATAGACGTATATCTTGGTTTTCCCATTTAAACAGTTTTATGCCCTAGGAGGAATTGGCTTAGATAGATATAGAACTTACAATTAATGAAAAAAAGGATTGCTTCAACCTGTTATTTTGAGTATTTTATGCCTCTTTGGTACTATTTGATAGATTAAGGACACTTTTATGTGTTTAACAACCACACACGTTCATTAGACAGTTAAGTTTAAACATTGCTGTTTTTGCTTTGAAAATCAACTTTGTTACTGGGATTAGAACCATTACCCATAAGAGTTAAAAAGGTTGTACCATAAAGTAAAGCCTATGTAAGTTCAAAGTGGGTACAGATCATAGCGATAAAACACAAACTCGCTCCAATATCAACCAAATACCTGGACATTAAACGTTGGCCAATGATTGACTTCATACTACAATCCAATTTATGTTACATGCTTAATATATTTTGATTTATGAACAGACATGTCTTGCTCGAGCTGGTTCATTAGTCAGAATGCAAAGGTGCAACGCAGCCTTTAAGAAGTAAGTAGCAAAAAATACTTGAGTGCTTTGTGTTCTGATTATAAGATTTTGTTTCACAGTCAGCAATGGAGTTGTCCTTTTCTGGAAGGCAATGCATTTTTACTAAAGGCAATAGAAACAACAGCATTTTTAAGGTAGTAATGCAGAATTTCCATTGAAGTTGTTGCTCGAGCTTAAAATTTATTTGATTTTTTGGTTTTTAAATATTTTAATTATATATTTATCTTAAGCTTTTGCAATGGTAACCGGTTTTTATGTAATGTTCCGTTTAGTTCTGTTAATGGCACTGGAGACGTTCACATGAGTAAAACTATCGACACATCGGCATCGTGGATGGCTGAAGTAAGATCACATCGAAGTGTTTGCACTCTGCAAAGTAAGGGGATTTAGTGTATAATTTGTCCTGTGCAATCGGTCTAAATCTATGAATTTTTTGTTTTTGGTATATTTTTTTATCTTCAGAAACTTAACACTGAATTAGGTCTTGACAATTTGGATTTTGAAAAGTTTTCTTTATTATATTTTTTGTGTATTTCTTACATCAGTAAAGTTTGGTAATGCCATGTGTTACATATTTCACACATGTAGTTAAATTATTTTCGTACTAATCGTTATCATTGCCCAATTTGCATTCTTATGCTAAAATGATAAATATTTTCAGTACTGTATGAACCATGCTCATTTTGTTTACTTTATTTAATTGTCCCCATTGAAAATACAACAGGTAAGTTGTAATTATAATTTATTGTACTTGCACATTCAATCGCAATTTAACTGAGTCTTTTTTCTGAAAATGATATTGTGAAATTAAATGCAGACTTTTGTACCTACCATGAAGTTTTACTACCACAAATGCAATGCTACTTATGTAAATAATGTCTTCAAATTAAATCTACAGCTCGGTATGAATCCATGCAGTCAGTTTGTACAAGATACAAGCGATGGAACCCTGCTCCACCATTGTTGAAATGCACAATCCAACGGTGTCCAGAATTGCATCCGATTGCTGGAACTATACTTACAATGGGTAAGTACATTGTTCTGATGTAAAAGTGTCAAGTTTGCTGTATCAAATTTCAACTCCTGTTTATTTGACTGTAAAATTTTGAATCTCTTATTTAATTTGATTTGGTAAGGCCTCCTTTTCCATATTTTACAAAGCATTTCACTAGCTGCATACTGTACTTTGTTGTATATGTGCTTGACATTTCTGACTTGAAATTCTTGCAATTAAAAGTTGCTACTTGGTGAAAGGTTTTGGCCACCACGAAAAAGGTTGAACAGCACTGACCTGTGCTACCCCCCCCCCCTTGACATTTCTGACTTGAAATTCTTGCAATTAAAAGTTGCTACTTGGCGAAAGGTTTTGGCCAACACGAAAAAGGTTGAACAGCACTAACCTGTGCTTTGGGTCTTCAGAAAAAGACGGTTGCATTCAGAAAAAAACTTTATTTAGAGACCACACATATAGTTAGGGTTGTCAAACCGTCCATATTTCTGAGCTTTGTCCTTATTTTTGGTTCCAAGTCAATGGCAACCCTGCATATAGTGAATACTATTGATTTGTAACTCTATTTAGTTGACAAGAATCCATCGTATGGGAGTACAGCCACATTTAAATGTAAGGACGGATTTTGGTTGAAACCAGGATTAGTTGAAGCTCATGTGACTTGTGATGAAACTGGAAACTGGCATCCTCCTGTTGGTGCAGTGCGATGTACAGGTCAGAAAAGATGAAAGTATTAAAGAGCATTCGTTGAGTTTTATTTATTGGGACTATTCTGTGTAATTTCAGTTTTTCATTTCATTTCATTTCATTTTCAGACTTTCATTTCAGACATTTCAGACATTTCAGAGTAATTTCAGACAACATTTCAAAGCTCGTATTTATGTTATTGGTAATGAAAAGCATCCTTACCCGTCACAATAAAGTTGAAAATTAACATTCTTTAAACAACTTCCGAAATGTGCCGCGGAAGAAAATTTTAGTTCTTTAATGTGTGGCATGCTTAAAAAGTTTGAGAAGCACTGATTTAGGATGTAGTTGAACAAAAGAGACGATTAAACCGTATGTGTGTTGTTATCAGTATTGTATCAGGTGTAATAGTCACCTTTCCCCGCAAAATCATTTTGTTATCTTGTCACTACTTGGTACTACAATGGTTTGTCTTTTTATTGTGTAGAACTGACATGTGGGGCTCCACATTCTGTGCAAAGCCCCCCCCCCACTGGAAACTGGCATCCTCCTGTTGGTGCAGTGCGATGTACAGGTTAGAAAAAATGAAAATATTAAAGAGCATTCATTAAGCTTTATTTATTGTGACTATTCTGTGTATTTCAGTGTTAAATTTTGTGTCAAAAATAAGTTTTGTGACTAAATGTTAGGACTATAAAATTAAAAATCTTCATTAGTAGTGACATAGAAACAAATGGTCTTGCTTTGAAAAAGTGGCATTTCATAGCACTATTTAGGACGGTGATTCTCAAACTGTGTGTTGTGAGAGATTTCCAAGCGTGCCGCGAAATTTTCCTATTTTAAAGCGCAAACATTTCCTGGTGTTTTAGGACCTCATGATGAAATGCTTGTTGTGCACGACAACGTTTCAAAGCTAATTTTTTTGTTATTGGTAATGAAAAGCATCCTTACCCACCACAATAAATGTGAAAATTAACATTATTTGAACAACTTGCGAAGTGTGCCGCGGAAGAATTATTTAATGTGCGGCATGCTTAAAAAGTTTGAGAACCACTGATTTAGGATGTAGTTAAACAAAAGAGACGATTAAACCATGTGTTGTTATCAGTATTGTATCAGGTGTAATAGTCACCTTTCCCCGCAAAACCATTTTGTTATCTTGTCACTACTTCGTCCTACAATGGTTTGTTATTTTATTGTGTAGAACTGACTTGTGGGGCTCCACATTCTGTTCAAAAAGCAACTAAACAAGGCATTAAGTGGACGTATAACAGCACTGTTACATACACTTGTGTATCAGGTAGATATAACTCACATAAAATATAGCACTCGCTTATGGTCTTAGGTGCAATTGTAGAAAAGTTTTTGTGTTGAAAACTGTGTTTAACGCAAGTGTAAATTCAACATGAAGCTGAACTACATGTTGAACTACATTTGAGCATTGGTTCTCCAAATAATTTGTTTGAATTTGTTTTATGACTTGTATATTTAGTGCTTCTCAATGTTTACAAGCATATCAAATTTATGATGTTGTTTCAGATCTTTTACTTCCCATTTTAATTTTTCAAGCATCCAAACTTTTAACTTGGAAAAAATTGTAGCTTGAGGCTGTTCTTGTTTAAACCAACAACTTAATTTATGTAAATTTGTGTGCGAAATAAAACATATCTGCCATTAATACTTTAGGTTAACTTGATAAACCTTGCATTAATTTCCACCACAACTGATACGTGTATGTAATTCCAGGTTATTGGATGGGATATAAACTTTACGAAAGAAGCGCAACTTGTGGAACAAAAGCCAAATGGGAACCAGATCCAGAAACATTTCTTTGCACACGTAATTTTGGCTTTACTATTTTCCAACTTAATAATTACTATTTTCCAACTTAATTTTGAGCTGACATTGTGTCTGTTTTTGTTGCAGCTGTTCAGTGTCCAGATCCTGGACCAGTTCCATTAACCAATTACCACATAACAGATGCTGAAGTGGATTTTAACGCAATTGTAGAGTAAGTTTTTGCTTACTATTAAGTAAAGCATAATAAAAAATGCAATCCATTATCACAGTGGTTCCCAACCAGGGGGGAATTTGTGTCACAAAACAATCTCTTCTGGTTATCTGTGCATTTTTTTCAGTGAAGTTGTTGATATGTAGTACAAAGAGGGATATTAGAGGCTATAGAGCTTATAATCGGATGTTTAATTTCTGTTCTAAAAATTACATCAAAAATGTTAATGTAAATGATATTTTAGCAAACTAAATTTGTAGGGGGAATTGCATTATATCGACTAAAAGGGTGCACAGGACAAAAAAGGTTGGGAACCACTGGGCTAATGCAATCTATTATCAGCATGATAAAAAACGAAATTGCCACAGAGCTTGTGTATAGTGAACAAAATTGTAACAAAGACATTTTACAGTCGTCATCAGTGCAGAATCGTATGACAACAGCAAACTTTTAAAAAACAGTATTTTAATGTATTTGCTATATGCCAGCTCTTTGGTAGTTCCATTTTTTATATATATAAAGTCTGGATTTGGTGTTCCTTAACCGATTATTGATAGTAGAATATCATTTTGTTGAGTACTCATGGTGCCTTTTGTGCCATATTTAACTGGAAAACAAGAAATCAATTTTCAGAAAACAACTCTAACTTTGCTTTCCTGATAACCAGTACATACAAGTTTTGTAAAATGACACAAAAGTTCAGAAGATTTAAATATATACTAAAAACGTATTGATTTTTTTGTTTTTTTAAATTGTTTTTGTTTGTTTTTATTTGTCCGACTCGTGCCCCCTAAAATGGGTATTTTTTTCCCGAAGTTTTTCCGACTCGTTTTGTATCAAATGTTTGATGGATTTGGCTGAAATTTACACAGATGGTAGATATAGTTATGTCATATGGATAAGATTTTTACCAGCTGCATACAAAGCAAGTTTAAACATTTTTTTTTTCAATTATTTTGTGTTCGGCCATGCTCCACCAATAATGCCATCTACTATCATGTGCCGTGTAATGTTTCAACATTGTGTAGCTATTTCCAGCTTGGTGATCTTGTTTTAGTGCTATTTTGGCGCTATTGCTCTTTTTTTGCTTTTACTCAGCGAAATAAATTCCAAATAAATAAAACTAACATATTTAATTCTTAACACAGATATACTTGTCTGGTTGGGTATTGGTTCAGTGAAGGAGTTACATCAAAGGGAGTAAAATGTTTGAAGAATGGAACCTTTGATCCACTACCATCATCTCTTGTTTGTGTTCGTGAGTATTGTTTTTATTTCATCATAAGTCTAGAGGTTACTCACACTTTTTCAGCGTGTGTACTACTAACAAAATTACCAACTTAAAATGATGTACCCACTACAAAAATGCAAATATTTTATTTACAAGCATAATGGGGATTTTTTATGTGTACCATGTATATTGATGTACCTTGCATAGCAGTTTTTTGGTGCTGACTACTTTGACATAATGCCAAATTATGTCTGCCTAAATGGGAATGTGTGATACATATCAAGTAACAAAATGGATAATTGCCTGACTTTTTTTGATGTCATGCAATCTACCAATACTACATTTGTGATGGACTGGTAGATTGGCCATATTGAGTCATGTAGTTTAGATGTTAGCCTAATCATTTACTTGCTGGAGTTAGTTGTCATTTTTGTTTTTCAGGTGTAACCTGTTCAAACCCGGGACCAATACACAATGCTGTTATAACTGGAAACTTTACTGCAGGTGAATTACAACAAACACTTTAAAGCCAGACTGTTGCAAAATTGCTTAAGAGACTTTATCAACTGGGTTCCATGGCACCTCAAGGGGGTCACAAGGTGCTTTTTAAGGACTACGAGTGCAGGCACTTACCATAATTGCCCCAATTTATAGACAGCAGCAAAAAAATACATCCAAACTTGAAATACATTAAAGTTGCCAAAATGACTTTCTTGGGCTCTTTCTCATGTTACATAAGGCATCCTGCTCTGTAACATAGCTTTCGACTTTCACAAGTCTGCCATCTACATTTTTGATTAGCAGGGGGCACGGTTTGAAGGTTACTTTAAGGGGGTGCCACAAACTACAATGGGTTGAGACCACTGTCTAATGGTTGAGTTTCTAAGACAAATAGTGATCTTGAAGTAAACTATAATGAATGTGTCAAAATTTTGGTATTGATGTTTTTCTCATTACACAAAACATTTGTAGAAACCCTTGATACAGACAATTAGCTTAAACACCCCCCCCCCCCCCCCCCCCCCCCCCCCCCCCCCCCCCTTGCACAGATGATGACAAGTCTGAATATTTTTTATGTGCAAGCACTTTTGCTGTTTTGTTGTTGCACAAAAACAATCTTTTTTATAATAATACTTATTTAAATCACCTAACTGAATGAGATATACTGTAAACCTGGGTTAATATGGACCCTTTGGACCAAACAATTGACCGGATTATGTGAATACCTGGATTGACAAACGTTGATTATTTAAAGCAGTGGTTCTTAACCTTTTTTCCTTGCTGCACCCCTTTCAAATCACTAACCAATTTTCGCACCCCCTTTCAAATCACTAACCAATTTTCGCTCCCCCTNCAGTGGTTCTTAACCTTTTTTCCTTGCTGCACCCCTTTCAAATCACTAACCAATTTTCGCACCCCCTTTCAAATCACTAACCAATTTTTGCTCCCCCTGCTGTAATTGCTTAAATAGAATAGACCTAACCAACCTTAATGATTCAACATCCCTGCACCCCCTCGGAACAGTTCCCCCAAGGGGTGCGTGCACCCCAGGTTAAGAACCCCTGATTTAAAGCCTTACCACAAAAGTTTGTCCGATTTGGGCAAAGATCCTGATTGACCAAATCTGGTTTAACCAGTATTTTCTGTACATGTTCGACTTGTGTGTTTAACAATCTGTTCTTTTGTTACAGGACAAAATGTGACAATCCAGTGTAATAAAAATTATTGGATCACTACTGGAATAACCTCACAAGTTTTAAGTTGTACTGTGTTAGGTGAATGGAGACCAAGTCCAAAAACTGTCAAATGCACAGGTTTGGTTTGTAGCTTTTTTGTGTAAACTTCTGCCAAATATGTGAACCTTAGTGTAGCAATGTAGACATTTATTTAACAAAATGCTTGTTATATAGTGAAGCAAAAGCTTGTTACAATGTTTGTGTTTTTTGCTATCCATCAATGTGTATTTGCTTGTTAAATGAAAATAAAGGCTTGTTTG
>QLIY01000984.1:25033-61685 GCA_003260075.1 Phallusia mammillata | reverse complement strand
TGCAGGGCCCTCCCTCATCCAAGAGGAGCGGAGCTGGTCCTTAGCTTATCAGGAGGCGATGGTTCTTGCGCACCGAAAGCTCTATGTCGCCGCTAAGCAAACGGCAAAGCACCCGATCAGCAGTGACATGATGAGCCCGAAGCAAGACTTCGCCTCCAAATGTTATTACACTTGTTGCTTGTTATTAAAAGTGTCTCCTACCTATTCTCAAAACTTTTCTGACAACTTTTGCCTGTTGTTTTGGTCCTTGTCCTGGTGTCATCTGCTTCCTTTGTCCACTTTCAACTGAACAAAAGAAGCATGTGACAAAACTTAAATACAGTGAATACATTTGCGAACATTTCAACGATCACTATTGTCATTATGAGTTCAAACGGGCAGAAGCACTGCAACAGAACACAAGTATCTTGTTCACAAACTCAACTCTGCCAGAGAGCTCAATTACAGTGAATACATTTCAACAACTTCTGTTGTCATTATGAGTTCAAATTGCATATGCATTACCTCTTTCAATTGTTCTGTCTGCATGTGAGTGGCAGTCAACCAATGAGGCAACTTGATATGATCTTAAAAATAATTGTTAAAGTTAAGTTTATGGATTTGTTGTCTGAAAGTTTTACACCTTTTTGCAAGGTAAAATAAGAATGAGGTTTCCCCACAGGCATTCATAAGTTTTCACCTTCAAAGAAATTGAAAATCCATCAAGCAAATTAAATGAGTTCTACACATTGTCACAAGAGAAGTTATGTTTGTAAAATTCAAAATAAATACATAAGTTGAAAAGACAAGAGCCATAGTTTCTATTGTAGCTTAAATTTTTCAACAGTGTGCAACAACGTATCAACAATACAGTCAAACTTTTCAGTTTTGTAGCAAAGCAAATATCATATGTCTGTTTTAAGCACCTTAACAAACATTACTTTGGAATTAGTCTGATACAGCAAAAATCAAAGCCCCACCTTAACATAGTGGATGCATTTTCAAATTGTTCCCACAGCTGCACAAGTCTTTTTGTGTGATGAATTTTTCCTTTTTTGCTTCGAAGATATTGTGATTCGGTTTCTTTCATACAGCTGTACTCGTCCAATATAATGCAAAGCGTCTTACCAAACATTGTAAGTGTCGGAATATAAGGGGATGAAAGACCTAAGGAAAAGTAAACAACAAATTGCAAATAAGGGGTATTGTGTTCGGTTTGAGATCAAGCACACTGACATGTTCCTTACAGTTTTATTACACCTTAAACAGGGGTGGGCAAACCTTTTTCACTGTGGGGCCAAATACTATTGCGATAATTAGATCATGGGCCGCACTTTTATACCAAACAAGGTGATTTTACTTGCATACCAAAAATGACTTGCTACAAGTAAAATTCGCATTGAATTCTAGCATATTGTCAGGTCGCAGAAAAATAGCACTGGGCGCACTAATCTGCTCAAAAAGAATATAATAATTTGGACATGTTTGCCATAACTTTTGAAATCCAAGTGTCTCTGCGGGCAGCACAACTTTAATCAAAGGGCCGCATGTAGACCGCGGGCCGCAGGTTGCCCACTCCTGCCTTAAACTATCAGGCCATAATTTAGCTATAATATAAATGTAATGGAGAACATAGTAAAACCCACCTTGGGACAAGAGATCAAACAAGACTCCCACATGCGAACTTTCGTTAAGAAAAGCATTGAATGTATGAGGCATGTTCTGCTCAGCAAGATAGCCTGCAAAATTACATTCAACCAATAAAACACACACTCTTTTTAATTTTAAATGTCCTTAAAATTTTGTTGATCATGTTACACACAAAATATTCTATTGCAAGTACTCACACATTTACTGAAAATGAGACACAGTTTAAAAGCAATGCATAATTTGTTTTAATATAGAATACCAGGTCAATAAAATCGAAAGTAATATTTGGTAAAAAAGCTTTATGGGGGGGGGGTAACATTCTTTAATTTACAGTCATATCTATGTTACAAAATTGTGCTGCAAAACACTAAAAAGGATACTAGGGGGGGGGGTTACTCACACATTTACTGAAAATGAGACACAGTTTAAAAGCAATGCTTAATTTGTTTTAATATAGGATACCAGGTCAATAAAATCGAAAGTAATATTTGGTAAAAAAGCTTTATTAGATTAATCATTTTGTGTTTGAGTGGATATATGTATATTTGTATACGTTAAGTAAATAACAAAACACATATCTTACCTAGCACCAGCCTTGCAATGTCTGATTCAAGGGGGGGGGGGGGGGGGGGGGGGGGGGGGGGGGGGGGGGGGGGGGGGGGGGGGGAGTACTGAGGTAATGAATTATTGCCATCACTAAAATGATTCAAACACAAAAATCATACACTCAACACAAAATTACATAATTGGCTTTAAAATTGGAAGAAACACAAAACAAAAAGCTAGTTCTAAAAATTTAAAACAAAGAAAATTTAATCATAAACTAAAAGCTTACAAACTACTACTAAAACACAACACAAGTTTAAAACATACAAAAAAGAATGTCTCAAAGAAAACAAAAGTGTCCAACTGGGAAGGCCAGGAAATTAAATAATACCCTGCTGTGATAAATGTATGACATGGTAACTGATACAAAAATACACCATAATGCAATATATATACCAGAACACTTTGCATGTAATTATCTTTAAAAACTTTTTGTGTGCTGTTTCTACACATTAAAACAAAAATTAACCAGTGAAGTGTATTCCTTTGAATAAAAAAGGCTTTTGAATAAAGGTATGTAACTACTTGTAAGCATTTAGATGTTTTTTTATCTGGGCCAAACATTGGTTTCAGTCAGTCTTCTCCTTTTCCAGAGGAACAAATGTCATCCAAGCCATAACAAGTGCAATAATTCCTCCACACACAGCATAGTATGTGGGATCACCAGCTAATATGTGAGCATATACTGACCACAGCCCAACAACTGTCATAACTCCTGTTGCAATCTTCAGTTGTTTACCAATGATCAAAAGTATGCCTTCAAACATAAGTGAGTCTTGTTTACAAGTGTAACTTGGTTTTGAAAAAGAATACGAACAGGTGACATTATATACTGTGTAGTGCGAAATAAAAGCTTATATTTGAAATGAAAACAAAACTTGATGGCTGGGCATAAAAAACCTTCTGTTTTTTGTGGCAAATGGTCAAATCAATTATTATCAAAGAACTGTTTCAAAACAATTTTCTTTGGTCAAGCCAAGTTTTAGGTGATGATGAAACCAGTCAGTCAGTGGATAACATTTCACTTTCAAAAGTAATGTACCTAATGTGCTGTATAATGCAATTAAAATCATTTGTTTTACCTGACAATCCAATAATGACACCAACTGATTGGCGGAAAGTGTTTGCCGACATTTCAATGCCAAGGGATTTCCATGGTATTGAATTTTTATAGTGCGAAGCATAATGGACCTCCTGAAATAAATTAGAATAGAAAACAAATAGTAGGCATTGTCCACCAACCCACAAAGCAAATCTTAGAGAACTGTTTACTTACAAAGTGATTGTTCAGAAACGGAAAATACACTTTTCCAAGAAAATCAGTTTGAGCAATGCCTTGAACAATAAAATACAGTCCAAACACAATTCGAAGGACAATCAACAATCCGCTATTTTGATTCATGGCTCCTGTTTCAAATCATAATACCTGGTTGAGATAAAAACTTAGTATTAAACCATCAACAAAAGAAAACATAAAAATCAACTAAATTGTAAACCGTGGTTCTGAAAACGCCGCACAGAAGCCAGGAAAAGCTTGTATTCTAATTCAACCCTAATTAAAAATCCTTTGTACCAAACTAATGAAACTAAAACAGCTATATTGGTGGCGGAAAATCATCTGCGCGCCCCTGTATTTTACGCTTAGCATACTTTTAAACTTTACATGTATATTTTCGACTTGCTGGTTGTTTTAGTGCGTTTTTGTTGCTAAGTTTTCTTTCACCATACCAAATAACTCACACAAACTTGCGCGAATCCATTGCCGCAGCTCTCATCGGATTCGCGTTGTGGCGGCAAGGATCGGGGAACCACCGAAGTGAAGTTCCTAAAGTTCAATCAAGACAAGTGGATAAATTATTGAGTTTTAAATTTACCATATTATACGTCTAAATTTTATTTAACTTCACCGAAATTCAGCTAGAAAATAACATTTATGCCAAAGTAAGTTTTTTTGCTTATTTTTTATCAGTGTTTAGCGCCGTTGGTGGAAATTATCGTAAACATGGCAATCATTGTTTTTATTTTTGGACAGTGTTTAGATTAAATTAACGACGTACAGCGATGACTCTTTGGCAAACATTCTCTAAAGCGTCATTTTATCCAACTCTCGCTTATAATCTGATCCTTGAAAAAGTAACAT
The DNA here is from genome assembly GCA_003260075.1 of Phallusia mammillata. Lineage (NCBI taxonomy): Eukaryota > Metazoa > Chordata > Ascidiacea > Phlebobranchia > Ascidiidae > Phallusia > Phallusia mammillata. The sequence continues at coordinate 57,310 of QLIY01000984.1, read as the reverse complement.
CTCGTACTTGGTACTCCCGAATTGATGAAACAGTGCTACTTGGAGCTTTGCCCTTTAAGTCTATGACAAAACAATTGATTGAAAAGGAAGGTGTACAAGGTGTTGTTTCGCTAAACGAAGATTTTGAAGTTGAAAAGTTTGTCAATACCGCAGAAGATTGGAAATCATGGGGTGTTCAACTTCTTCGGTTAAGAACTCCTGATTTTGTTGCTTCTCCTTCACAGGTATATTACTTTGCATGAATCAACTTTGAAATGTTCTTTAGATGTAATTCATCATACATATGGCATAGATAAAAAGATTAATTGCAAATATTTTGGGCAAATCATGTATTATCTGAAAAACTTAAATCCCATAATCAAATGATTCTTTCAAGCGTTCATATTAAGTGTGTCTGGTGAATTTTATATGCAAGTTTTGTAATTTTATAAACATATGTATATCATTATGGAATGTCTGTATATTTATATGTATCAGTACCACATGTGGACAAGTAAATTTTGAGGAAAAGTATTTTTTTTTGCAGTTTAAACTGCATGTTTCTGCTGCACATTACTTTAAAATTAAAAACTATGCACTGTCTGCAGCTTGTCATGCATTTGCTCGAAGCTTTTATACTTTTGAAAACTAAAAATAATAGTTTTACTTGACAGACTCATCTAAAACAAGGTGTTGACTTCATTTTGGAACATAGGGAACGATGTGAGAGTGTTTATGTTCACTGCAAAGCTGGCAGAACAAGGAGTGCTACCTTGGTGGCATGTTATCTGATGACAGTAAGCAATTTTTCCTCTAGTGAAATTCCTATTTTGAGTTTATTCCAGACAGTACATATTGTTGTGTGATTTGCACATGTTAAAAAGTTGAATTCATTGAATTCATGTACTGTCCGATAACTACCTTGTACTTTGGTTAAAGATTCCAGACTGTACCCTGCAATTAAGTTAATAATTCGGTTAGTTGCATGTTCCAGATAATTGCAAGAAGGAGCTTGGTAGATTGAGTTGAGTATTTTCTCATTCAAGTATTTTTTAAGGTTTATGACTGTTCGCCATCTCAAGCAGTTGAAATGATTTTGTCAAAACGACCTCATGTTTGGCTGAGAAAAACTCAACTAAGCTCAATTGATTGTTACTACAAAGAGAACCTTGAAGGAAAGTTTCCAAAATATCCACCAACCTCTGTGTAGGATTGACAGAATATCACTTTTAGTTTATTGTAACTTATTGCTTGAAGATTTTTATATTTTATGATTGTGCATACCAAAAGCTTGGTGATCTGCTGATGTAATGACACAGAGTTCAGGTTTTTTTGCTGGTGGATTTAAAAGTAGTAGAAATCAAAATAGTTTGGGAAACACTGTGAAAGATTTGACCTCAGTTAGTAATTCTGACCCACTTGGAAATGCATTCTACAACATTTATATTGTGTTTATGTATTTGTGTTCACTGTGCAGTTTTAAATTTAATACACTTGTTCATAATAAAACAGCTAGGAACTAATAGTTAACAGTACTGATATTGTTTTTGCAATACATTAACTTTATTGTACTCATAACTATATTTATGTTAAAACATGCCACAAAGCATTTGCAAAAGGCAGCTTAACAGCAAACACACAATCCATTTCAGCAAAATTGCACCACACATCAAAGATAAAAACGAAATAAACAATTGTTTTTGACATGACGCCGTTAATTAACTTGTAGTACTATGATGTTTCAAAGTAGCTTAACTTTTTCTTTGTGATTATCATCAGCATCTGTTGGTTACTTTAAGAGCTGTTTTGGCCTCTAGTCAAACCATGTGTTATGCTTATAATAGGTCTGTTGTCAAGCCATCTATTTTTGTTGTAAGTCTGTTCTGTGTGACTTGTATCGATTTTATTTTGTATCGATTTTGACTTGGTGACTTCAATAAAGTTCAACCCACCGCATATGCTCAGAGAAACACTTTAAGTCAGGGGTGTCCAAACTTTTTGTAATAGGGGCCAAATTTTATCAGGTGCGGGGGGGGGGAAACCTTGAAGGAAAGTTTCCAAAGTATCCACCAACCTCGGTGTAGGATTGATTTTTTTGTTTATAATTCTATTGTTACATTATGCTTGCTTTGAAGATTTTTATATTTTATGATTCCGCATACCAAAAGCTTGGTGATCTGCTGATGTAATGACACAGAGTTCAGGTTTTTTTGCTGGTGGATTTAAAAGTAGTAGAAATCAAAATAGTTTGGGAAACACTGTGAAAGATTTGACCTCAGTTAGTAATTCTGACCCACTTGGAAATGCATTCTACAACATTTATATTGTGTTTATGTATTTGTGTTCACTGTGCAGTTTAAAATTGAATACACCAATTTATAACAAAACAACTAGGAACTAAAGAGAACAGAAGTATGTTGCCTTTGCAATACATTAACTTTATTGTGCCCATAACAAGTTACAATGTTATAATATGTTACAAAACAACACATTTGTAGCGGGCAGCTCAACAGCAACCACTCAATTCATTTCAGGAAAATTGCGTCACACATCAAAGATGAAAAATAAAATAAACAATAGACTTTAAAGGGTTCGATATGACACCTTTAATTGCCTTGGTACACTATGATGTTTCAAAGAAGCTTAACTTTTTCTTTGTGATCATCAGCATCTGTTGGTTACTTTAAGAGCTGTTTTGGCCTCTAGTCAAACCATGTGTTATGCTTATAATAGGTCTGTTGTCAAGCTATCTATTTTTGTTGTAAGTCTGCTCTGTGTGACTTCTATCGATTTTATTTTTTGACTTGGTGACTTTAATTTAGTTCAACCCACCGCATATGCTCAGAGACCGAACAATGTTGAAAGCACAAGGAAGTATATGTTAAACTAAACATTAAACAGTGTTTCTGTGTGCTGAGCAATTTGACGCTTAACAATCGGAAATAGCGTCAGCTTTGAAACTCAATCGTCAAGCAAACGTTACCAACCCCCCAAAAGGGTACGTATAAGATAACAAAACATGCCTTTGTAACAATGAGTATTAACATGCATCGAAAAATGAAATCCTGATGAGACAACTCAATGTCATCCCAGTTTCAATAATTTAAGCCTCAATTTGCGTTTATGTCCATCTTTTATTGTATGATTTTCTCAGGAAGTACATTTATGCCTTGGTAGCCCTTTCAATCTGACGAGAAAAGACAAAATAATTTTGTGCATACTTTATTTACAACAACATCTTCCGAATATCAGGTTAAAGATCGCATAAGACACAGGGAAAATCGTCCCAATCACAGAACGCCACGTATTGATCACGTGCCACTTGAGTAGTTTCGAAAAAACGCCATTTTTGAAATACCAAGATGGCGCTTGACACTTGATCAACAAAAGTCGGCATTGGGCCGAAAAATACAGATTTAAGCAATACAAAAATGGCACACATACGAAAAATTCTTTTATGGGCTACAAGCGAACTAAAACACAAACGTTTACAAAAAGAAATTAGCTGATTTTGTTGTGACGTTACCAACTTAACAGTTGTCAGGTTTTACATACATGTAAAATATATTTAGGCGACAGTAAGTGTTTGAAATCAAAGTGGGAAGGCTTGGAAAAGTGCACATCCAAAATTTAGGTTTTATTAAATCCGTTTTAGATTGGACGATGTCAAATACACCTTCATATTAGCAATGTTAAAATGAGAAAAAAACATGGCGAAATAGACACACAGAGATTATGTACAAAAAGTGAACTTAAATCATTTAATAATTTTTGGCAATTAGAAAAACCAAACAGCGATTGATAAAATTTAAAAAAATGCAAAAATTACCTTGGTGTAACCTTAGAAAGGGCAGTGAAATAAAAGCTCTACTTGATTAAATGCGGTTTACAGGAAAATACAAATACGAGTATAAAATCCACAAATTTAAACACTTTAAATATTTCTGCACAATGTGATGTCACTTTGTTGCAACAAACATGATAAAATTGAAATACAAAATATATTGATTTTTTCTGCGCATGACCAAAACTAAATTTAAAACAGGAAAATCAATACAGACTGGACAACCTGTTTTGCAGGTAACGTTTACAAAAAATCGTCATTAAATTAGTGCATTAATTTTTAGCCTATTTAGTTCACAGATTATTTTGTCGCAGCATAATCTATCGAGGACAGAACGGAAATGTGATTCACAAAAAATAATTTGGAGTTAATACGTATTTTAGAATGTCATGGGAGTTAAGAAACTGTTCACTCATTTGTTTTAGTTCGCACAAGCATGAAACACTGGTTCAGTGCAAGAAATATTGCCGCAGTGCTTTCACCGACGGCGGCCGTTTATGCTTTGTGCCCATTCGTGGAGCAAAAGAAATATTGACATATTTTGTGGATATTAATAAACCACCAAAACAACGACGTTTTCACCACAGAAATCCTCAAACAAACCGACCTAAGGATGCAAAAACTTCACGGCCTGCGGATTTAGAAAAAAATGTAACACAAGAATGTGGGTGATCCCCACACGGTGCGACCCCTAATTGCCATTTGTTTCCATTTCAACATCGTTGAAGGGGGTAATCGGCGCTGGGTGCAAAATATTCTGCTGAAAATACCCGGTTTGGTAGGGGGTGACCTGAGGCTGTGAGTTTACCGCCGGGGTTGCTTCTTGTAGGGGTCCGATGAGGTCGATCAAGGAACCACCTTGGCCCCCTTCGTTCAAAACTCGCATGAGTTCGTCCACACATTGCACTGACGCGCTTGTTGCTCTCTCAGCTAGTTGGTCGTAACTGTCGGGACCCGAGGACAGGATGCTGTCGTTAAGACTCACAAACTGTTGGTGACGCTCACGTATCTGTGAAAAAATTGATGAAAGTTAATAAATATCGAATTAACAGTAAGTTTGGTTTATAACAAAACGTTTTAGTAAATTAAATCTGTAATTGAAAGTGTAATGGTTGCTGACATCGAAGAATACTTTTTTGGCTAGAAACATCAAATTAAAAGTAGTTTGTTTCGCCAATAAAATTGTGCAAATAAAACTTTTTAAGAAATAAATCAGTGTTACAAGTGTAACGGGAAAAAGAGAGATTTTTTTGTTTGGTTGATTCAAAAAAAGCTAGTGTTACAATCACAAAATGTGACAACGGTTGACATGAATATTAACTGACTTTAACCATCAGCTAGAATAGCACATTAAACACATTTATATTCACAGTTTTTTGGCATGGATTCGTCAGTGCTAACTGAACTTATGAAGGAAACTTTGAAAATATATCTACTAAAGTATGGATAGATCCCAAGTTTGCTCTCAGAGGATATTTTTGATTTTTTGAAATTCTATGTTGCTAAGGATATGGCCGGGCCCATGTATTGTGGTGCTTGGTACCATAATGCACATGACATCTTAAAGCAGAGCAGGCAGTGGTAGGATTTAAATTTTTGTCAGCCGGTTCTATCACAAAAGTTATATTTTTCAGCCGGTTCTGTTACAAAAAGTCCATTAACAGTAACCAGTATTGCTAACCGGTTCGCTGGTCTCATAAAATTTCGTGGGACGGTTGTATGGAACCGGTGCGAACCGGCTGAATCCCACCACTGAGAGAAGGTAAAGTTTACAATATATCCGCTTCACCCAAACAAAAAATTCAAGTTTACCTTCAGCAGGAGATATCTTGCAGCTCTGGGAACCATGTACAGAGTGACAAGGTTCTTCTCAATGGGCGTTTTGATCGACCAGTTCTGTCCAAATGAAACCTGTATTTCAGTCTGCAAAACAAAATAGAGATTTGCAAACTGTGCATGTTGTGCAAGTTGTGGAAAGACCCAGAACTAAGGAAGAATGGCTCAGGTTGGGATCATAAGGAAGCACTTGGGTTTCGGTTGCAACGAAAATGCACCGCTTATAAGGAAAGGCTTTGACATTTAAACTAACGAGGAACGGCGGATCAGGGAAATGGGGCATTTCCTTAAATGTTAAACACATTGCATTTACCTCATTAAAATTGTTCCGTATTTTTTTTATGCACGCCTATTGCAGATATACATGTGGAAAATATATAGGTTGTTGATAGGTTTTAGGCTGTCACTTTTTTTACTGTTGATGTTGATTTGAGTACTGTTTGGTTTGCTTTATGTCTGTTTCACTTGATTAACGATTTAATTTGAATAAGAAAAAATATTTACATGGACGATTAGAAGCAGAAGCTCACAAAATAGAATTCAGATCATCATTGTAAGTTAATCACGTAAACCTCCTTTAAACCACCGTTCTATGATACTAAGCAATATAGCTTGGGACACTTCATTGCTCAAACGTTCATTGTTTGAAGGGCAACTTGGGGTCATTCGAAACTTCTTCCGGGTTTAGGCAACGCGGAAGTGACTTAGAAAAATTATATAATTAATGCAGTTTCAGTACCATAAGGTCTATAACAAGTTTATTTGAACATTTATGTCTTTTTTGAAACAAAAACTGACTTTTGAAACACAGTGCCATCTTAATTAAGTAACTTTCATCCAAAGACACAGGGGCAAGCAAAACTTATAAACATTTACACATGCATATGATAGTTACTTATCGAAGTTGATCCTCTTAAAGTTTGACCCCAGATGACCCAAAGGTTCACCCATAAGCCCCCAACAAAATAATTTCTATTTTGAAAACGACTGTGCTTGCTAAAGTACATGACCCCTTGAGTATATATCTTGTTGGTTGGTGCATTGAAAAATATTTCAAAGCATTTTGAACTATTTTGCATTAACTCAATATGTAGTAGATTTAGGTCGAGTACCGAGCATTAAATCTGGTACTCGGTGCAAAGTATACTCTGTTTTTGACTCGATTTAACTCTGGAAATCAGAACCAACCTCAGGTGGCTTGAGTCTTCCCTCTGCTGCGTAACGCTTCAAGTTGTAGCAGAACTTTCGATAATCGAACACTTTGAGAGGAACGTTGCGATCCAATCTTTCAGGGCCGGTGTCTGGCGATTCCGGTCCCAGCAAGAACACCTGCACAAGAATAAACAAGTTCAAACATCTGCTTTAAATTACAACTATTGTGGTGCTGTAAAAACTTTTATATATGTTGGGTAGCTGACATTACCCTAACAAAGGCCACCCCAATGAGACGTCAAAACGTCGATTGAGTTCTTTATACCAAACGTCTGTTCAGTATTAACTACTATACAAACATTTCGTCCACCAGATAGCATAAATTTTGTGAAGTTTTCCTCCAACTGTTGCAAAGTTATACAACATGTGTACCTGTTTGCACGTATTTAAATAGCTTTAACCAGTTGAACGATCAACAACTACACAAAAATGCAACCTGATAGACGAAATGTTTGTTTATGCAACTTATACCGTGGTTTAGTTAACATTATGACATCTTACCCGACTCTGGCACAGGCGGTTTGCAAAGAAGCATCCATTCTCGTAATAGAAGATCAAACCACGTCTCACGTTGTTTAGAATATGTCGTGTAAGCTGAACTTGCTTGGACGATTGGGCGTATTGCTCACAGTCAACCAGCTCAATCTGTAACAACACAACATGGTTTGTAACAAATCGTGAAACTCGTTGTGCAGCTGGGAGCAGTAGATGTTTGATTTACGTGCAATGATATCTGCAGGGGAAGTTTGACGCATGACTCTGGTGTTTGCGTTGCAATGTTTTGCAAGTTAATGCCAAGTCGGCACATAAGTTACAACACCATCCTACACAAATCTACAGCAGATGATATTTTTTGTCAATAATTTTTTTCATATTTAACTGAAGGTATTTTGAATTGCAATTTCAAAGCCTCCTTTGCTAAAAGTTAAGTCACTTGTATACCATCCTGCATTTGTGGATAAAATTTACTGCTTACTATTTAAAACACTGGCTTTTCAACACAGAAGCTATCTTTTGAATGTCACAAAGTTATTGAGTCACATAGCATGAATTCCACAGTCATTATCTTTAGAAAGTATAGGCGATTTTTAGTTTACCGTTTTAGGGGTCTGGGGTGAACCACTGGGTTATCTGGGGTCAAAATTTACAGAGACCTACTTCAAATAAAAATCTACCACGTGTGTGAATTTCAAACAGTTTAGAGCAGTGGTTCTTAACCTTTTTTCCTGGCTGCACCCCTTTCAAATCACAAACCAATTTTCTCACCCCCTTTCAAATCACTAACCAATTTTCGCTCCCCCTTCTGTAATTGGGGGGGGGGGGGGGGGGGGGGGGGGGGGGGGGGGGGGGGGGGGGGGGGGGGGGGGGGGGGGGGGGGGGGGGGGGGGGGGGGGGGGGGGGACTAAAAAAAGCCAAAACAATACGTGTCCGTTTCAAGGAAGGTCGTAATAAATTTTCGGTCGCGGTTCAAAAAGTTCAGACCGATGATTCAGACTCAATTACCTGACGCAGTGACACTGAACCGAACACAGCGCTCGGTAGTTGGTGGGTTGCACTGGCAATGTGCTGAAGACTTGCGTCGCCGTAATGAACACGGCACCCCTTGGGCTCGGTAACGTGGCAAGCCATGACGTTGGAGCCACGGTAGCGTATGTAGATTTCCATCTCATGAGGAACTGCAAAGTAAAGAGGCGTATTATGGGTGTGTCTAAATTTAGGATGCTGACATGGAGAAATGGTTGTAACCAGTGGTGGGATTCAGCCGGTTCGCACCGGTTCTATAGAACCGTCTTACTAAATTTGATGAGATCAGCGAACCGGTTAGCATTACTGGTTACTGTCAAAATTGACTTTTTGTAGCAGAACCGGCTGAAAAATATGACTTTTGTGATAGAACCGCTTTGTAACAGAGACGGCTGAAAAATATTTGAATCTCACCACTGGTCGTAACCCTGCTTGAACGAAAAGGTAGTTCAGATTTTTGTGTTTATATGACGGATGGATTATCTGTTTCATCTTACTTCGGAAGCAAATTCCTTTATTTTCTAGCTTACTTTATATAAAATACTGAACAATCTTTTCGTCCACCAGGTTGCACCAAAGTCTATATAAAACACAAGCAGTCCAACCCATTGTTACGCGATAGAGCCGCATGGACGCCATTTTGTGGGGGGGGGGGGAAAATTTACATAAACCCACTTCAGATAAATATCTACCACGTGTGTGAATTTCAANTAGAACTCGAAATTTTCATTCAATTTGGCGAATCAAATTCGCGTCTATGCTCTCCAGTTTGTAAAAATCAGACAATTTATGTGTTATTTTTCTCTACCATCAGTATCATTTTGGACACAAAATGGCTACATAGGCTTTATTGCGTAACGATAGGTTGGACAACTTGTGTTTTATATAGACTTTGGGTTGCATATGTTACAAATTTGTCGTTCAAGTGGTGTGATGCTAAACAAAATATTAGTTGTTTTTCAAGAACTTGTAATTTTGCTAACGTTTTTCCAACCAAAACGGTAGGGCTTCTTAACAAGTTCTTAAAAAACAACCAGTATTTTAGTCACAATCACATCAGTTGAACAAAACAAATGTTAAAGCTTACTTTATGCCGTCACAAACAGCTGTACTTACGAGGAGGCGACCCGAAATCCGCGAGCAGCGATTGGTCGATCCCGCTTTGAAAACTCTTGAAACCGTCGGCGTCCATGTTAGTCGTGGAAGTGACATCACATCCGTTTTGGAACGCGGCCCCGTCCAGTTGACTTTTAATCTCCTGCTGTTGCCCCGAGTGGCGACGATCCGCGAAAGGAGCGCTCTCGTTGGAGGTGTGGCGCGTGCGGAGCTGTGATTGGTCGTTTTCGGGGTAGGCTGGGGGCGGGGCAACATCCAGCTGAAATGTTATAATGAACTCCAATTGAACATAGACGTAGTAAATCTTTTCTTATTATTGAAATCTCCTTGCAAGTAAAACAACCGCGACGATTCAGGGTCATTAAAATCAGACCAAGAAAATTCAGTGTGAAAAAAAAACACTACACAGCGGCAGATTTAGTGGTTTATCACAATGAATTTTCTTGAACATACACTTTTTACAAATACATCTTAAAATCGACATTCAAAGTGATGTTTCTTAATGAAATATGACGTTAACACTTTAAGAATAATATTATGTCAACGTGCGACGTGTCTCGCTCTTTTTTCATAGTATGACGTAGTTAGTCGTAAAAATTGAAAATTATGAACTTGCAGGAAGCAGGAAATGACATCATAAACACAACAGTGACGTAATTCATGGCGCCAGCTTACCACGTGTCTGTCGACGTGGCAGTATTCGCCTGGAGAGCTGTCCTCGACCTTCATGCGACCTTGAAAATGAAAACAAACCATAAACGAGTTTATAGTGGCGATATGACGTCGTATGTCAGAGCCGCATCATCACATGATGCAGGACAGAATAAAACAACGACCGCTGCAAGTTGGTGGCAAAGATAAAAATGAGTAAGTTAACGTTGCATGTTTGTTTTGTGTTCGCGACCAAATATGTGATGAACATATGCGCATGTACACAATATGTATGATGAGATCAGTTTTAAAGATGGGAAAATAACTGTGGTCAGTGGTTGGATTCAAATTTTTTGTCAGCCGGTTCTATCACAAAAGTCATGTTTTTNCATATTTTTCAGCCGGTTCTGTTACAAAAAGTCCATTGACAGTAACCAGTAATGCTAACCGGTTCGCTGATCTCATAAAATTTCGTGAGACGGTTCTATAGAACCGGTGTGAACCGGCTGAATCCCACCACCGACTGCGGACCATTGGGGTTGCCAACTTTGTTGTTTCAAAAACACAAGAGAGACTTACAAAGTGAACAAATGCAAACGCAGCCGTTGCTTTCATTATCAGTGAAAAAAAATATATTTCAAAAACATAGCTCTTCTGGCGGTTGTATTTTTATTCAGACGTTTCGACGTCCTATACAGGTCGCCTTCATCAGGGTAAATAACACTGAATGAGCGTAAACAACATTGTGACGAGCAAAAATTGTAAATGTTTTAAAATATTTAAAAAACACACAACGAAAAACAATGAACTTGGACTCACTAAAAGCATGAGTTGGATCGGCTGTCAGTGGACGTTGAGGCTCTGACGTCACTACTGCCTCATGTGGTATATTTGGGCGAATCACCGGTACCATCACGTGATCATAAGATTCGCGACGTGGATAAGTTCGGTCAACTATTGAAAACAAATGAATTCGTAAAAGTTGATAAACACAATAACTTAGCAGAGAAGAGATTTTAAACAAAGTATTATTTTAGAATCCAAGATGCCACTAATGCAACATGAACCCTAAAAGTAAAATTTGTCAAATATGAGCAACGTTCGGTCAACTGTTCAAAACTAAAATTGAACCCGTAAAAAATGTTTGCAATGCAACATACAAAACTTGTCAAATATAAAACTTTGTTTGAGGTGGGGTTCGAACTTACAACCACTGCAACTATACGCTGCGTGAGCTTCGAAGGACCAGCGCAAATTGGAATTACCCGATAAATTTGCCCCAACACATGAAACCTAATTGTTTATTTTGTTTAATGAGCGGTTCCTTTTTCGTGCAAATTATTGCGTTCATGTCAATTGACATTTGAGGGAAAAATCCCCAGAAAAAAAACCTTCATTGCTTTACCATATTGGGGATTTTCCCGCTAAGACAAGACAGAAAAATTCCCATTTTTTGGGTTGTGAAATTGTGCAATAAAAACTGGTCGTGACTTGTTTTAAACCGAAATTTCGACGCCGATTTAGAAACAGGAATGAATTTCGCCCGAGGTGATTTTGGTCTTGTGACCACGTGGTAAGAAATACGTCTATGATGTCATAGTCGTAATGCATCGGTCCGACTTAGACGAAAGTTGTTGATTTGTTTCGATCGTTAGAAGAAAACCCGCTGATGTTTAAGTGGCTCCGCCCGGGGCGTTTTAAAACTTTCAGATTTTCGTTGATTTAAAGCTATTTTTATTCGTTGATTTAAAGCTATTTTTATTCGTTGATTTAAAACTATTTTTATTCGTTGATTCAAAGCTATTTTCGAACTTTGTTATAACTGTTTTCTCCGCATTATTAGTCACTGGGTTCACGAACCGTGGTGGTTTCCATGGTGATTCGGAGGTGGCGATTCCTTGCTCCAGGATTTTCGAGGCCAAATCTCCGCTTCTTGGCCTTAAATTAAAAAAACACGGAAATGAATACGCGTTGTTCATGGAAATACTAACAAGCTGATTTCTATCATATACGATACGCCGCAGGCCTATTGACGGCGTTATACCGAATCAGCTGGTCACTAAGCATTCCAATGTGGTAAAAAAATCTAGCCTGCAGTGGGATTCGAACCCACGACAGGAGTTTTCCGGGACTCTTTAATAGGTCTGGCGTACTGTGTTTTCTATATTAGTCAAACGCTGGTCTGCATCGACGCTTCAGGGCTAATCCCGCCTATTATTTTATGTTTTAAAGCTTATTTCCTAGAAAAAAAAATTGCAACCGTTCTGGGCTTTAAACAAATTTACAAAATTACAACAAAACGATTGTGGTTCGACTCCATCAATAAACGTTTGTCATTTCAACTATTTTCGCAGTAACAATTTGGAGTGAATGTTTTAGCCCAAATTTTGCTTCAACGAAAAAACATCCTCCAATTTATTTGCATCAGACATGAAATACCATACAAATTTTCCAGCCACGAGTTTTCCCCGCTGCATGTGGCTACACCCAATGTGCATGAAGGAAAATGCAAATATTAATCATATGCGTTCCATGCAACGTTCGGTGGCACTTATATAAATACAGTGAGTGGGGAATATAAGTAGATTGGGGAAATAAGCCGATCCTTGTCTTCCTGTTGACTTGCGTGAACACGTAATGTATACATTGTGTATAAATTACTTTGAGTCGGTGTTTAGTTGAAATAAACGGGTTTAAGTTGGGCCTGACCTTACATTTGTCCAAATTTATGCAGTAGTTTTATCAAATTTCACGCCTAATTCGGGCTTTGTTAATTAAGTTTGGGGTTTTGTACTTTCGAGTTTGGGCCGATTCCGACTCTGGTTTATATGAACACTTGTGAGGTTCGTATGCTTGAAGTAAGATCGCAATTTTTTTCCATGTAACCAGGGCAAACTATGAAATAAGCTATTGCTGCCAGGCATAATGTATGACCAAGTATTGCTCATCCAGCAGTTTTAGTGTAAACAATCGACGTTTCGACGTCCTATACAAGACGCCTTCATCAGGATAATGACATAACTTGCAAAACAAATGTCTTTTAAAGCGACAAAATGCAAAATGCAGGGCAAACTATGTAGTGAAGCACGTGTTCCATTTATCTGGACACAATGCCTAAACGACATAAATACCAAAATATCGCTGTTAGTACTTCGAAGCCTGTGGGTTCAGACCCCGTGAAAAAAAATACTCTTTCCATAACTAAAGGTCCTAATTCTTTTTTCGAAAGGTTTAAGCAAAAATAGACGATGTCATTGTTAGCATTCCATTCTGCATTGTCTCGCATTGTTACGCGCGCTTTCGAACACCGACGTGCAGCTACGCAAGGAATTTACGAAGGTGAGGGGTATGTTTTGTTTGCCCCCTCCCCCTCCCTCAAAACCCCGGCTAAGGAAAATTTTCCCCTAAGTGGCGACCCACAACAACATATTTTCTGGATCAGTGCTTCCAACCAATAAGGAAGATGGCTCAGTGGTTATGTTAGTCGCTCCACAATCACAAGGTTGACGGTTCGAATCCAGGCTCTTATTACAAATACAACACAGTTAAGGTTCGATGGCCCGGTCTAAAGAAGGGTTAAATGCAGCGATTTGTAACTTTCAGGGTTTGTAACAATTGAAAATGTGTATTTCATGTGCAAGACTGAAGACCAAAACTTCAGAAAAACGTTGCTCACATTTTTCTTTTTTTTCTGGTCACACACGCACACAAGTATTGATATTGTTGTGCTAGGGGGGGGGGAGATCAGTGCTTCCAACCAATAAGGAAGATGGCTCAGTGGTTGCGTTAGTCGCTCGACAATCACAAGGTTGAAGGTTCGAATTTGTAACTTTCTGGGTGTGTAACATGTTGAACATATGCATTTCATGTGCAAGACTGAAGACCAAAACTTCAGAAAAACGTTGCCCACATTTTTCTTTTTTTTTTCTGGTCACACACGCACACAAGTATTGATATTGTTGTGCTATGCGAAAGGAGATCCTTTTTGTTGCTACAAGTTTAAAAACCATTGCTCTAACAAGTTGTCCGTAATATTGTCTGGACTTCTGTTCATATAGATCAACTTAAACACAATTCTTGACATTTTCAGTGGATATAGAATTCAAACTTACTTTTATCAGGTTCTGGCAGAAGTTGGTAAACACGGAATGGGTCGTTTCCCTCCAAGTTGCTGTGTTCCTTCAATTCCTTGATGTCAGGTAGTTTGTTGAGAGCGCATCGCAATCTGGTTTTCCAAGTTGCAGCGTCAAGTTTGTCTCCTGGCTTCCACTTGCCTCTATGTTTCGCCCATTCCTGTGTATGAATACGGTGAGTGACTTTGTGACGTATGCTGAACAAAAATTTGGGAGAAGCCAAAGCGTTTTGTGGCCCGTTGCAAGTTGGATCTATTAACCGAGTACTGGCGGGAACAACACGTGTATTTTAGAGTTTTGGAGCGTTTAAGACTTCCAACTGAGTGTTTAGCGAAAAAACGAGACCTGTGCAAACTGGCTCTACCGGAATTAAAATTTTCAGAAACTGATCGATCCTTCTATATCAGCGGTTCCCAAACTTTTTCATATTTTTTTCAAAACGGTCCCTTTGCCATTATTTTGAGGGCTCGCGGTCCTTGAGCCTAAATATGTATTTCATAAAAACGAAAGTTGATTTCAGGATTTTAGCTAGTTATGCAAAATTGCGCATAAAAGTCATCCAAACACAGCTTGTGACATCACAGACAAGACAAATGCACTACAATTGTGCGCGAACAATTACATTTTTGATAGTTGTCATTCAATAAAGGCTATTGTTAAGCAATGGAGACAGTTGATTCTCAATTCTACTTTGATTTAAACTTATTTAGTGGCACAAACTGACGCCAAATAAAATTATAGAATTACTTCAACCGCTTCGCGGTCCCCCCAAAATTGCCTCACGGACCCCTAAAGGACCGCGGACCCCAGTTTGGGAACCGCTGTTCTATATCATGTACGTATATTTGAAAAAGTTAAATCCGCGCTTGGTTGGCCCCAATGTAATATCGACCCGCGTGAAACCGCCAAATAAAGGTAAAGTACGGAAACACTTAACAGGTGGGAAACAAGCTTTGAAATTTAAACTATTATTTGACGACCACAGAAGAAGCGAATGTTTTTCCACTGACGTGCTGGTTTGTCCGATTCTCGTGAAAAGTTTTTCAAACCGAAAATTGCATACCAGTGGTAAACTGGAATGTTGGCTAATAATTAACCTTACTAAATGTTTAACACAAAACACATTGAAAAGCGAAAAAAAATTGTTCGTAGTATTTCACACTTCACTCTATACTTCCTATAGCGGTACATGTATTCCAAGCGCAGTACTGAAAAAAGGCGTTGGGGGCTTGACGGAGCAAAAAGAGATGACGTTATATTCCCGATGGGGAATATCGTCATAGGGTCGCGCGCCAGTTTCGATGTTCCGCTTTGCTGAGTTTCGGTCTTCGTGGCGCGAGCCAGGGTGAATCCCCCAACGTGAGACGAAAATCGGTGGTTTTTTTCAGGTTTGCCGAAGCGTGGCGAGAATTCAAAGTCGAAAAACGACAGCGCGGAATTCGCGGAATTTTGGGAGAATTTTACGGAACACGTGAGAAATGTGCAAGCGGTGGAAAAATCCGCCTAAAAATGCGAAATATTTCTGCAAATGTTGACGTCATTTTGCAGAGAAATGTTTAAGTTTTTTTGAGCGGGAAAACAAAATATAAATGCTTTGCTAGTTAAAAACGACGTTGCTTGTTTGTGAAAATACAATTATGTAAGTAGGCTGCAGACAGTGCGCACTGTTTCGACCTATAAGGTCACATAAATGTAAAGTGACCTTATAGATCGAAACAGTGTGCACTGTCTTCACCTAACTCATCATTCATTGAATTTATGATTTTAAACAACATACATTTAAACCAAAGTTTTGTATTTTTATGGTGTGCTTTACTGTGTTTGGTTTCTGTGTTTCGCAAACTCTGTTTTTCCGATATCGCATATACAGGGGGCGAGAAATGTCGGGATCAGGGTATTTATGATCACTTTACTGGTTATTAATATATTACATATTAATGTACAGATGGGCAAACACGCCAACCTTTACCTGAATATTAATGCAAGGTATTACAACGTGTTTCAGTTTACACTGGGTGTAATACATAAATTACGTTGCTTCCTTTTCCGCTGCCTTTAATGTGATTTTGCAAATTGAAAGGTTTATTATTACGACAAGTGCATTTCTCCGTTTAAATTAGCTGCTCGGTTTATTCCAGCGCTAACATAAGGGATTTTGCGATTAAATAAAATCAGAATTTAGCGACAAAAGCCGAGTTTTACTTATCAATTGAAACAGAAAAGCGTTAAATTGTCAAACTGATGCTATACTTAGTTTTATGTTTCGGTTATTGTGCTTATTGCCAGAAATATAATTAGGCGGTTTTGGAATCAAATAAATTTAGAAATTAACAGAAATAGCAGATAAAGCCCATATTGCAAGCCACGCGCATTATGTCATCTTCACCAACTTGCCCTGAAGAAGTTTCCAAGGTGGTTGGTTTAGTTTTGCGGTTATTTGCAAGTTTGGAGAAAGTACAAAACTGCGAAACACAAAAACCACAAAAAATCGTTTCTTACGATACCAGGATCGAAAAAGGCATTTTCATCATTACGTGAACACCGTCAGTTTCTTCTGGCTAACCTAATTTACATATTTCTGTTTGAAATCAGTTGCTTCTGCCAAATTTGTCGAATTTAAGTCAAAATAGATTTGCAGCAAAAACCCATTACTGAGTATCATAAGGTCGCATTGTTTTGTATTATTTCGTCACCAAACAACGCACGCTTATATTGTTACGTCACATTTCCACCCTTGGCATGACGTAACATTCGTTTGATGACGTACAATCGATTTTGTTTATCGCGTTTTTAGGACAACCCCAAAACTTCGAAAACTTCGGTTTCGAATCTCGAAGCACAGACCGGAAGTCACGTGATGGGCGTGTGACGTCACAATGGAAATTGTCGTTCTAAAGTTGTGTTGGTTAAAAAATTCGAGAATATATTGGGGTCGAAAAATGTGTTTAATTGTTGCTGTATTGAATACTTGCCAAATAAAACACAATAAATGAAAAGCAGGGAACATTTTCTTGCACAAAATGTTTGAAAAGTCCTTTAATTATTTCGGAATTAAACTACGTAACTGGGCAACTACGTAACTAAAGTTTAAGTAGATCAAATTTAAAGCCTACAAAATCCGCAAAATACGGGAAATAACAAACTAAACCTTATTCTTATTTTTACTGCAGGTTGCATCAAGAAATAAACAAAAATATGTATTGTGGCCGGAAAATATCAACGTTTTAAACCTGGATGTAAAGTTTCACAACTTTGCTACCAAAAAGTTTCACTTGTCTGACAATGCACAGAAGCTGTAGTGGTCAGTGTGGAAAAGTTTCGGTCGACAAACCAGCAAGACAAGTGACTGTCGAAATCGTGCAATGAGCCTGCAACTAACAAAGAAGGAAAACACGTCATGTCACGAAAAGCCTCGAGATTTTCGATTAGCTCTCGACGTCACTTCCGGGTTTCGACGCGTCCACCCCTTGTGTTGTGAGGAGTGAGGCAAGTCGTGCCCTAAATTCTATTATGTGGACTCTTAAATTATCACGGAAATTTAAGTTGATGGAACGGGTGCTTTTTACACGTCTCAGGGGTTAATATACACGTGGAATTTTGTTATCAATAAACGTTTTGATTTGAGGCATACGAATACACCAATAAATGCTAAAGATTTGGTGATATTATATTTGTAGGTTAAGGCTAAAAAACAATTGTAGCAACACCCTCTAATCTTTAACATTAAGCGACAACGGCCAAAGGCTATATCCCCGTTAAATCGAACAAAAAGGAGTATTAATTTTAAGGAGAGTGCTTAATCTTCACTCCTTTCAAATCGCTATTTTGGTTGGGCTTTTCAATTTTTCGAATTTGACCCTAAATCGTCGTAGTCCTTTTGCTTTACTTGCAAGAAGATTTTATTAACAAGAAAATTTACTACAGTCCAAGAGAGAAAGTTATGAAAATCAGAGAAGACCTTTTAAATTTGACCGTCAATCAATCTTTGTTAAACTTATAACAGAACTGGTGCCGGTTTGCAGCCGCTGCAGCAGCTTTTTTTTTATCACTGTTTTTTGCGTGTTTGACGCTTCTCGTTAACTTCGATTATTTATAAAACTGCTGGAAGAGAAATATTGGCTTACTTTATAAAATAGGAAATGTATCAAGAATTCAGTTCAGGAACAGTTTTTTATTTCCTCATGGGGCAACTATATTTTTTCAAAAAACCCATCAAGTATAACAGAGGGGGATTTCAAGAGAGAGACCGCCCATAATTAGGAGAAATCTCGTGCGCCCAGTTCCCTCCGGTGAAATATGACACCGCTTTAAAACAGTTCCCCACGCGAGTGTGCTTTTTTGAACTCCCAAGTTCTCCAATAAGGCTTCCCAACCAAAACTGCCCAAAGCAGTTTACCCACAGTTACAGAGGTATACGCCTTCAAGTTTATAGAGCTCTTCTGGCAATTGTATTTTTGTACCAGCGCTTCCATCAGGGTAAATTTACCGACCTGTATAAAACGTCAAAACGTTGGAATAAAAAAAAAACTGCCAGAAGAGCTCTATAAACTTGATATTATGCCTGGCAGCAATAGCTTATGTATACCCCTTCGTTTGTCTTTCACAATCGGGAAAAAAATTCCGGTATCTAATTTGCATATTTGTCAAATCGTTATGAAATCTATGACGGCCAATATTTAGGGTGTGTGCTAAGGTCGTTAAGTTTAGCTACTATTATATTCGCATTTTATACAATTCTCCCACAATCTGTACTTTTCATTGGCATTTGGCATCCCTAGGTATTATGTTGCAATATCATGTTCCGTTTGTATTGTCTGAAAACGAGCGCTCGCTTTAGGGAAAACCCGTGTAACCAGGACGGCCTTGTGGTCGCTACGAAACCAGCACCTTAAGTGTCTAAGCCAGTGCTCTTCAACCTTTTTTGGCTTGTTGAACCATTAAAGTTGTTGTGACGAACTCATGCACCCTGTTTACTTAAAAAGGTTAACTGAGATAAAAGCGATATGAAAAATCATCATGCATATCATCATGTCAATCAAACCGAGCGGAGCTCGCAAAAATTGCTTGAATTGCTACCAATACTCCAAGCATATGTTCGCGAATTTTCTGTGAAACACCGGAGAAAAAGCCAAAACTCGATGTCCTAATACAACCCGACTGTAACGCAGACACTATTAAACTTGACACGGGGATAAAACATTAAAAAAGTTTACCTTGGTTCACATCATTTGTAACCTACCTCTTTTTTCTAATATCCTGACAGTCAAATATTAATCTTTCATTAAAAGTTTGTGATGCACCCTTGTATACCCCTTCGTACTGGTGCACCCCATGCATATTTTGGTGCACCGTGCACACCGGTTGAAGAGCACTGGTCTAAACTGCTAGTTAGAGCATTAGCTGTGTTTTGCTTCGTGAAATAAACTTCAAACTGGTTTCGTTAACCATGTACGCGATTTGATAATCGATTTATACATTGTCGTTTTATTAAATTTATAAGTAACCTAGAATATGAAGAGAATGGCCTACTACAGTATAGTAGTGGTGGAAAAAAGTTCATTGACAGTAACCAGTAATGCTAACCGGTTCGCTGATCTCATAAAAGTCAATTGACAGTAACCAGTAATGCTAACTGGTTCGCTGATCTCATAAAATTTCGAGTGGACGGTTCTATAGAACCGGTACGAACCGGCTGAATCCCAACAGTGTTTGTATTTAGTAATTATTATCACAGACGGTTCTATACAACCGGTGCGAACCGGCTGAATCTCACCACTGAGCATAAGTCATGGAATAGTGCATAATGTGTTTGTGTTTGTGAAGAAATAAGCCGTTTCTAGCCGATTGAAAAAAACAAACAAGTAACATATGCCTTGAACATAACTTAGCAAAGCAGTTGCGCACATTAAGCAGAACGACACTCACCTTAAAGATGCGGCAATCCTCCTCCCGCCAGTTGTTCTTCCCTGCATGTTTCCATGGAATCCGGAAGACCGTTCTGTCAGGGTTCTCCCACTGCAGGCCAGGGATGGTTCCGCTCTCGATCATATCAATAAGCCAGTACCTTAATCTCTTCGGTGGCTCGGTGCGTGTTGCGGTCCCGCTGCCGCTGGAGGTCGTAGAAGAGGCTGGGGATGCTGGAGAGTGCTGCTGGCCAGGTGAGGCGCCATTTACGTATTCGCCGTTCCTCATTGCGCGTGAAGCGTTTGAAAAGTTATAAGCCACGCTAGTTTCGGCCTGCTGAAGCTGCACGTGATACGAATCGGACGCTGTGATTGGCTGTCTGTAACCGCTATCGAAGCCGTTCGCAACTGCGGCTGTCGAAGTCATGACTGCTGGTTGACGTTCCGTGTGCGGTTCAAAATTGTTGTAACCTTCTCTCATTTCACCCACGGCGATGTCGGCCTGATTTTCAGAGCTGCCCGGGGCGTTTCTTGTTTCTTTTCCGCGAAAGCCAAGTTTATGTCCGTCCAAATATCAAAGCGTGCTGTAGAAATTACCGCAAGACTCCTGAAATAATACAAATACGGTTGAAACCAGTTATTCTCCCAACTTCCAGTAAAAAACCTCCAATAGCTGACATGGATAAAAACGATTACCAAAAATGCACTAAAATTGTTAAAATTGTGAGTAATAATCTCTTTTGAACAAAACCAATTTGTACGTTTTAAAGAAATTAAAGATAGATTGTCTATGACAGCAATGCTATTTCCTTATTCAAATAGAATCTACACCTTTACTTAAATGTAAACCTTGTTAAAAACTTTTTAAACCTGCAGTTTTAAACCTTTGATAAGCAATACTACAGTGCTTAATGTGCCCTTCATATTTACTAAACAGTACCGAACAGTAATTTCTAAAGCCTAGATCAAAACCTGTATCTTAATTTGAAAACCACTAAAATTTCGTATTATATAACGTCAAAACCATGAAACAAAGTTTATTCAATGGCTGCTGATATGTTTCAAAGCGTTAGTTCAGAGCTAATCTGGTAATGTATTGGCTTAGTGCTGACCGACAAAACAAACGCCGTCTCCTTGGAGCACGAACTAACTTCGGGAAACCCCGCAACTATCACGACCAACCGATCTAATTGAAGTGAGCCACCGCATTGTGACGTAACACTAACGGTTCTCTTGTGTTTAATGACACACTATGTTCATTGTCGGTCACAATTAGGCTGCTTAAAATAACAACGAGCCCCCTGCTACTGTACAATCTTCAAGAGTAACATTGTCATTATTATGGTAGGAGAATTTGAATATTATAGGTGGTAATTACACAGAAGATTAACGATTGAACCAATGGTTCTGCTATTATTATAATACTTTTCTCATAATTTAAAGATTGTTAATTTATCCGATCAAGTTTTTTTTTGGCCCAAAAGAATTAAAAATTCGAACAAAACCGGTTTTCAAAGTAGATTTTTTCCTGCAAATAGCATTTATGGCTTGAAGTTCAAGTTGGAAAATGCGCAATGGACTCTGGTTTACAACCGTTAACACCTGCATGGTGCATTTACACAGGAACCAGCGCACACAAATTTGCATACAAACCTTAGTCAAATCCACTCAACAAACAAAGGTTGTTTACCCAATAGTCAATATCACAGAAGAAAAGCGCTTTTGAAGCGAAATTTAATAAGGATTGTATTATAAATACGGATATATTTGTATTCTGTTTATTTCACTTTTTAATTCATAAAAGGTGCCCACGCTTTCTGTACAACAGCGGCCTCGAAGAGAGAACTAACATAATACTAGGTTTATCTCATTTTAGCTAGTTCCGTTTTCCGGTCATACGTATTTATGTGGAGGCTGTTTGCGTACACAATGCGCTCACAGAATATGTTGTCAAAAAGAAATTAGGTCACTTTTCCCTAAACACACAAACAGACTACAGTTTTCAACTTCCTTTGCTAGAAAGAGACAAAAACTTGTTTGTTACTGAGAGACCGTATGGGCGGTTTTGGCCCAAGGCATAAGCACTTCACAAAAGCACCATCATGCTGGTGATAAAACAACCTACATACTTGACTTCTGTTGATTCAGGCGATTGTATTCAAGACTTAACTGACTTGACTACATCCAAAACACACCAAAAAAGTTATGGCTAGCTGACAAGACCAAAGTAACATTGATTTTTGTTTACTAGAGAGGTAACTACATATTCTACCAATTTGTCCTGAAGCACTTCGAATGGTCAGGTCGGTAGACTACATGCAACGCAATACAGCACAAGCTAAAATAAGGAACTAGCAGGAGTGAGCTCAATTTTAGAGTTTCCCTGGTACTTTCCAAGTTTAAAGCTGGTGATGTGATGTGTCTATGGTGTGAGGCAGCACACAGCTTTAAACTACCAAGTCACCACGTCGGAAATTGCTTACAACACGTAATTTGCAATGTATACAGTCGGTACTACGTTTATTTGACGCTGCTCACGAATTGAGCTAGTCAAAAATGTTTGGCGAACAACCTTAAAAAGTTCGTCACTGTACAATTTCAAGACTGCAGCAAAAAAACTGGTGCCTACAGCCTACAGGTAGATAGTTAAACTTGTGACCAAACAAACAAGAATTAGGCTGTCCGATAACTTTAGTAGCTCTCTGTAAACTGGCATCTTTCTCATTGACAAAACAGTTGAAAAACAAATGTTACACTATTCTATTGCCAATATTCAGTGGTCCAATTCGCAAATAAAACAACTACATGTGGTTCTGGCTGCTGCTGTTAGGTTACATGTTCATGACATGTCAGCAAAAAGCAGAACTACAAGCATTTTTTGACTCAAGGCTATCACAGTACTAGATGCTTGTGCTTGTTTGAAAGGTTTTACGTTTACTGTCCCGTTTATATATTGCCCTCGAAGTTGTAGTGCTTTTCTTCGACTTCCTGTTGAAAGCACCAAGCCAGTAAAGCAACTAGCAACCATCGATCGTTCAACGAGCTCTGCCTTCTTTCAGGCGGAACGAATTGTTGCTTTTCTATTGACTTGGCGTCTCATGAAAAAACGCAAACGCTTTGTCAACAAGCATATGTGGAGATCAAATACCTTTTACGAACCGTTTTTACACGGCGGTCTCGTGGTGTAACGGTTAGCACTCAGGACTCTGAATCCTGCGGGGGGGGGGGTTTTACGCACCGTTTCTACTCGGCGGTCTCGTGGTGTAACGGTTAGCACTCAGGACTCTGAATCCTGCGATCCGAGTTCAAATCTCGGCGAGACCTCGCTTTTGGCCCTTTTTAGCTTCGTTTTTTCAGAAGGGAATCTTGCATTGCATCAACCTCTCATAATTCGTGGCCTCCTTGAATTAACCCTCATAGAGTATGGCATGCTAATTAAAAAATAAAAATGGAAAACTCACGCAACATAACTAGCATGTTACTGAGCATTTTGCCTCTTTTAGAGTTGAGTTGAATTTAATTTGCTTGGTGAAAGAACGCATAGCGACACAAATAACACTAAAACAATTACCAAGCCGGAAATAGCTGCGCAATGTTGAAACGTTTTACGGTGCAAAACAGTGGAAGGCACAACTGGTAGATAAAGACTGATGAACGTGGTGCAGTTACACCGTAATTGAACAAATGAATGTCCTGCTTGGAGAAACTATAGACCAGAAAGGGATAAAATGTGCCGTCAATTATGCGGCGTTGTTGAACAATGTTTGATAAGCTGCAACAGGATGAGCATAATGGCGTCTTCCTTTAATTGTGGAGAGTAATATGCGGCTGCCTTTACCGCAACCGCAGTATCCTTGATTCACATGATAAACAATACCGCAAGCCACAACATACAGCCATCTATTAAAAACTTTACACCTATTGTTTTAACAGGCAAGGCGGTTTCGAAGTCATACAAAGATCGAAACTTAGTACTTTTGATGGACTGCATTTTGTCCAGGAGCATAAATCGCTGCGAAAGTTGATCGCATAGTAACGGAAATACTTGCAACCAATCAGCAGCTTGGAAATCCCAATCCACGCGGCAATAAGCCTCCCAACTTTGTATGCCACTGTTCTGCGGTCAGACTACAAAGTTTCAACAATCTAATATAAATCACATAGCATCTGTCGCTGTGTTGGTGGTTCCACAATGGTTTTATTGCAATCATGCAGCCCTTACTCATTCCACCAATTCTGAAAGTAAATCCAACCCAAAAACTGCGTACATGTTGTTGTCGTATCTCCTTGTGGCATCATTTAAACATTAATAAACACCTTATTTTTTAACCTTACACGCGTTTAATAAAGTAAGTTAGTATTTCAGAAAAGTGTTTGTGATTATTACGTCAGTTTTTTGTGAAAATAAACTAGAAAATAAATCATGTTTGTTGTAGGCTCAGTGCCGGATTAACCATTAGGCAATAGTAGGCACGTGCCTATATACAGGCCAGTCAAAATTCCAGACCACTTTAAAATCATTAGAAATTTAGTTATGTTTTCAACATAATTATTTTGTGTATTGAAAGCGATCTACTCCGTAAGATTGACCTCCAAAAACTATAGTTGCGCAAAGTTGTTATTTAGTTAGGCATATGACCAAGTTTTTGCACGGTACCCTGTGTTATAGTTGCAACAACGATCTTTGTGACAATGATTTGGCAACACTGATAATCTATTTTTTTAGTTGGCAACCCTGATTTTCGGGCCACTTGTAAAATGTGCCTACAGGCCAGCAGACCCTTAATCCGGCACTGTGTAGGCTAATTAATCTTTTCTGGTAAAACTTTTGCGGTAGGTTATAACGAAAAAAGTGAAGCCTACATTAAAAATGATTTCACGCCTAATAAATATACTGCATGCAGCGGTTGTTATTTCCATCTAAAAAAAACTGTAAGCAAAATCCAGAACGCAGCTCTGCATGCACAAACCATATTAAACGTTGCACTAAAACTTGTTTTATTGATCTACATTTTGTCAGACATTCGGCAAAGATGGCAATGGTTTGCCGAATTATAGCTAATGCTATGGTTATGCCAGTAAAAAACAAAACGTCAAGACATATGTTGCAAAATGTGCAGGATTTTAATGGCTTTTCATGGAAATTTAAAACACTTTTCCATTCATTAAATAACGTACGTTAACATGGTGATTTAAATGGCAAAATGTTCTATACATTGATACATTGGATAACCTGTCGTAAAGACAATAGTGTGTTGTTTATGTTTCCGAAAAGTATCGAAAGTACATTGTCTGCTTGTCTCCAACCGAAAATACACTGTTTGCTTGGAGAAACTAGACCAGCAGGGCATAAATTGTGCCGGTGATTATGCAGCGGTTTATGAACAATGTTTGATAAGCTGCAACGGGATGAGCATGGCGTCTTCCTTTGATTGTGGAGAGTAATATGTGGTTGCCTTTACCGCAACCGCAGTATCCTTGATTCACATGATTAACAAAGCCACAAGCCACAAGCAATTAGGTACAATCATCTATTAAAAACTTTACACCTATTGTTTTAACAGGCAAGGCGGTTTCGAAGTCATACAAAGATCGAAACTTTGTACTTTTGATGGACTACATTTTGTCCAGGAGCATAAATCGCTGCGAAAGTTGATCGCGTAGTAACGGAAATACTTGCAACCAATCAGCAGCTTGGAAATCCCAATCCACGCGGCAATAAGCCTCCCAACTTTGTATGCCACTGTTCTGCGGTCAGACTACAAAGTTTCAACAATCTCGTATTAAGTTTATTGCGGAAAGGGTTTTAAGAGCAATCCTGCAGCCCATACCTATCCCATTTGTGTTAATGTTCTTAAATTTACAAATAAAATAGGTTTTGAAGAAAAATGTTTGTGATTATTAGCCTGAAACTTAGGCCAAGTTCTTCACGAAATTAATGATGGTTTCATGGCACAAATTCTTGTGATGAAAATGCCTTGCTAAAAGTGTTCATTTGTTTTTTATTATTATTATGGTACGTAGCGTAGCCTACAATGTTGTCCGATTTGTGTGAAGTACCTTATGCAGAAATTAAAAGTTTTCTCCATAGACAACAGCATAAAACACGTTTGAGTTTACAAAATAACTTTTTCGAACTTTGTACTTTTGATGGACAACGTGCATGTCAAGCGAAGATCTTTACCTTGGTTACTACAAGTTTTTTTTTTTTTTTTTTTTTTTTTCANTTTTTTACGATAACAAGTAAAATATATAAAAATATATAAGAGAAAGAATACGAACAAGACAAGAAATACGCCAAGTCAAGTACGCGACAATCAAAGGCCGGACCACTTACGTAAAAAATCAGGGTGTTTGTTGGTTTTAATTGCAAGTAGAAACTCCGAGTGTTTTAGAGTTTTTAGGGAATAAATAAATCTTTGCAAAGTTGCTTTGCTTTGCGCGTATTTGCTTTGAAAAATAACATATCGCGCACACAGAAGGCTGCAGTTCAGTAACAGTTCTTGGCCATCAGTTCTAAATAAACATAAAATTGCACGAGGTCTAACATCAATTAACAGTTTGCTCGAAATCCACGCAGTAACATTTTACTACAAGTGTTTTTTTATCATCATCAACAGTCCCGCAGCGACAACATACGGGTAGGCCTCAATATTATTTACCACCACTAAGTGAGTTCGTTTTCTCCTACTTGCGAATAGTCTCCCTTATTGGCAAGATTTTGTGCTTTAGCTTAAGTTTTTGTGTACTTAAATATCTTGTATTAGCAAAAAAATATTTATGATTTTTTTATGAAAAATTGCCAGAAAAACATATTTGCATTTTTTTGTAAAATTAAGTTGTTTTGGAACTGTTTGAATATTTTTTAAGATTAGTTTGCCTTTTAAAACTTAAGTCATGTAATAAAAATAAACATTTGATTCTGTTTTAGTTTTTAAATTGCCTCATATTTTATAGAAATAAACTCAATCTAACCCAAAAGTTCAAAACTAAGCTCCCCTTAAGCTTTTTTTAATTTAAATTTTAAACCTGTTCATGCGTGTCCAAGGCGGAGCGGCAAAGAAAAAATTTTCAAATCGTCAGACAGGAAATGGACTGTGAATTTGAAGTGCTACTTGTGTGCTCTTAAGAAGTGCAATGTTACGTTTTCTTTAGTAACAAATTAAACAACTTTGGCACTGAATTGTCTTTTGCAGAATACTTTATTGCCGAATAGAGTTTATGCTGTTAAATTTTTAGAGAAAAAATTAAAACGTCGGAAACTTTTGAAACTTTAAAATGCCTTCGGAAATGGATGACTTCACCAGGGTAAGTAATAACAAACTTGATGCAATGAAATTTAGGAAAATGTAAATTAAGTTTAATCCAATACCTAAGATAAAAATATTTTACAACAAAAGTTTATAATTTTCAAATTTGAACATTTTAGTTAAAACTTAAACAATTTTGTTGTGTTTGTAACCCCTTAAAATCAGCCTTTTTAAAGTGAACAAAATGTCATGGGAACATAGGTGTTTTTATCAAACTTAAATATATACCTGAAAAAAACACTTTTACAAAAAAATGTTTTTTTATTTTATATGTAATGTGCAATTTCTTAGTGTGTTTAGTTTGTGACATACAAACTTACTTTTGTGCAACAATTAGAAGGTTTTGGTACCCACTCAAAACACTTAAACTATTAAGGCAGGGGTGGGCAACCTTTTTTACTGTGAGACCAATTACAACTGTCAAAATACAAGGTTATTGTACTTAGTTGCTTACCAAACATGCTTAACCACAGGCAAAATTTGCATTTGATTCTAGCCATATATTGCCGGGTCGCAGAAAAATAGCACCGGGCTCTTTAATCTACTCAAAAATATATAATAGTTGGACTCGTTTGCCAGTACATTTGAAATCCTAGCCTATCTGCGGGCCGCACAACCTTTAATGATGGGCCGCAGGTTGCCCACCCCTGTATTAAGGTAACATTCCTGCATATCTTTCCATTCACTTTAGAAACTCCTGGAAAGAACTCGGGCTCGTCAAGAAGCTATGCAACAGAAAATGATGCAACATTCTGCACAATCCAGAAAGAGACGACCCCTGGAAGACCAGGAAAATGTGGTCAATTCTGCAACAGAACAACAATCAATGGATGATGGCTTGAAACCTCCAATCACTGGTAATTTGGTTTGCCGAAACTGAATCATTTACAATAGAGTCATGAAAGCTATCTTCTGCACTTTATTTTCTTTGTGAACTGCTTATACATGTTTAGCTACAACCATAATCTTTTTTGTTGTTTTGTGTCAAACCAACTACCTTAAGGTAAAAGGCTGACACATATGTTGCTTGTGTCTTCAGCACCAATTCTGTGTACACATAATTGGACAATATAATATAACAATACTATTTGAAGCCTAGCTGAACTGAAGATAATATTCCTGTTAGGTAATTGACAAGTTCATCCCCTTATAATAAGCATGCAAGACTGAATGGAAGTTAAAAATCATCTTTTTTAACCATTTGCTGTAGCTCAAATCATTCTTGCACAAAGATTGAGATGTTAATGATTATTAGATGAATAAAATTGTAAAATTTCAATCAGTTATTAAATATTTTACATCAACGCAACAGGATGCATCTCTCTGTTCCTGTACATGGTG
This sequence comes from Phallusia mammillata, assembly GCA_003260075.1. Lineage (NCBI taxonomy): Eukaryota > Metazoa > Chordata > Ascidiacea > Phlebobranchia > Ascidiidae > Phallusia > Phallusia mammillata. The sequence goes on along the minus strand of QLIY01000984.1, from coordinate 28,461 downwards.
GTAAATACGAACAATATATTTCATTTCCTGTTTCCCTTTAATACAGAGAAAAAGGGAATGTTATAGCACCCTTTGTAAGCATGTGCCTTTTATGACACACTATAGTAAGTGGATTACAGTACTAAGCCATTGCAAAGTGTTATCTCCATGGGTTTATATGTAGTTCTGTATTTAAGGTCAAGCAGAGTCGCCAAATAAACGCTCTCGTATGGAAAGCGACGCTGATATTGAAAATGATGATGCTGAGGTCAAAGAAACAAGTATGTACATTTGTGTTTTGGTTTATGTTCAATTTAGCCTTGATGATGTGGTTTATGATTATTATTAGAAAGTGGTGCCTCAGTCAGTCAACGAATGAAGAGGTTGATCAACCAAAGAAAACAGTGGGAAGCAGCTGGTAAGAATAATTGCAAGAAATTCAAATAAACCTTTTTAGGCTATTTTACTTTATGACAATTTCTGTGCATGGTTGCATAAAGAACTGAATGCATCTGTTAACATTGTTTAGATCTTTATGTTTCTGAAATATAACACAAAATGACTTAACTGAAAATTTTACTGAAACCAATAATTTTTTTTTTGTGGGAGCTGGTTAAACACAAAATTGTTCTGTGCTGTTATAACTTTTAAGATAATAATACAATATGTATTTGTCAAACTGTTTATTTTACGCATTAAAGTATGTCCTTCAATAAATCTACTATTTCAGATACTGGTGAAGAAATTGACTTTACTTGCGTGGTGTCACCTGTTCAAAATGACCCATCGTCCCCGACACCAACAACCACAGCTATGCAGCGCAAAATCGACATTGAACGAAAAGCAAGGATGGCCGCTCTTGCACAGAAAGTCAACAGTTGGGAGGATGACTTGTCTCATGCACAATTCAGGTAACAAAGCACTGAATACAGTAAACCTCCCTTAAACCAGATTTGGTTAATCTAGATCTTTGCTTAATTGGAAAAAAAAACTCTAGATAGAAATAATTCGCAATGTGGTAAGGCATTAACTAATCGACATCAGTTATTTCAGGTTTTTGCCTAATCTGAACAATTGTTTTTATCCAAATGGGTCCAGATTAACCCAGGTTGACTGTAGTTGTAACATAGAAGACTGGTTGATGTATTTTCATGTAATGTTTTTTTTACATAATTCAAGTTCACCCAAAACTATTGCAGTTGAATATTTGCTTTTTTGGATGTTAAACAGCTCTGAGAAAGTTGAAACACCGAAGTCCAAGCCGATCGGACGCAGAACACCGCTGGTTGATGCTTACACCGCCGAAATATACAGCAATGAGGTTTGCTTTGAAATATTTATTTGCCACATGGCCCTAATTTCAAATTTAAATGACATGGTTTAATTTAAAGCCAGTGGTTACTTACCCTTTTTGACGAAACAATTTTAAACATTTTCTTTCCTTCCTAAATATAGTGTATAAGAGTCTATTTACGAACCAAGTTTAAACATACATTTCTCCACTCAAGTCTTAACATTCCTCCCTGGTTGGGAACCACTGTTCTAAGCATTAAAGACCAAACACATGTACACATTAAAAACATTTCATGAAATTTTTATACTTTTCTTTGTTGTAGAATTAATAATTAAACTAACTGATATTGAATTTAAAACAACATGCTTTATTTTTATAATTTCTTTTTATCAGTGCATAGCTTTTTCATTGCCAGTAATAAAAGTAAAAAGCTAATATCATTTTTATATTTTTGTGATAAATTATTTCAGCAGGAGACAGCTGCAAAAAAGACAAACTCATCCCAAGAAGAAGTGGCTTATGTGCCCAAGAATATTTCCAAGAGAGTTTCATTGTCGATTGAAACACTCAGCCAATTTGCCGGCAGCAAGAAGCCAACATCGCAAGTTGCCAACACCCAATCTGCAACACCAACCAAGTAAATGAAACTCTAGCAATTGTTGCAAAGTGATTTAACACTGTTAGATGTTAAGTAACATCTTTGTGGCCTTACTGTAAAACTGTACATATAATTTTCTAGGTTTAAGTTTATACACAGCGCAGTTTAGTAGATATTAAGATCAGAGATGCATTGGTATAAGCTGAAAGGTTTATACCAAAACTGAATCATGATAAGACTGCATATTTGGTCATCAAAACTTTTGTGTATCACTTCATTGCGATGGTCTTTACCTAAACTAAACAAAACAGTTTTTTGTAAAAAAAGAACAAAAACAACAACTTAGCAAGTCACATTGTTTAGAAAACTTCAAAATGAAATTATCAGTGGTATTACACATCTAAACCAAAAAGGAATTTCAGAAGAAAAAAACTTTGCAAATTTTTCCACAGATCATTTGGAACTGTTCAGACAAAACTTGGTGGGAACAAGATAACTTTGTCCAGCTGGAAAAATGACGAATCACAAGAGAAAGTGCAGAGTCATCAGGTTACACCAACTACAAAAAGTCTTCAACAAAGACTTCTTGAATTGCAGGTGTGGATTTTATCAAATATATCATTTATCCATGATTGTCATGTAACCAAAATTGGGTGGTCTTGTTGCAAGTTGATATTACATCAGTGTGAATCAGTGATGGGACGATACCAGGTTTTGAAGCGAGTACCGATACAGAGTACAAGTACCACATGTATATACCTTCGATACCGAGTACTTAAGTGTAGTCTTGTACTTAGTTGTATATCACTGGCTAATTTATCTACCATGGTCGGGGTACAGGCGGTACGCACACACACGCTGAAAAATGTAATCACCATGTGATAGCAAAAAAATATATACATAACCTGGCGGAACTTTTTCCCGATTTTGTGCTGTCCGAAGCAAATATTGGCATAAATTTGCCTGTATTCTTATGGTGTAAATCGGCGTTTGGTACTCGCACGTTGGTATCGAAAACTGAGACAAAATACTTCGATACCGAGTACGAGTATCGATACCACTGAAATCGTTCGAGTACTGGGTACCCATCCCATCACTAGTGTGAACTGGTGTTGGCACCTATTAAAATGATTGAAAAAAATCAAGTTTACTACATAAACACCAGCTTATTTTGTAAGTACTCAGATTTCATGTTAGAGGGTTTTAAAGACAGACACCCCAAACTAACAATAATGCAATGGTTCTCAACCGGGGAGGAATTCAATTTGTACATATAGTTATATGGTTTGTAAACAGACACTTCAGCTCTGGGAATATCACAAGTTGATAAAAGACCCAATTTTAAACAGGGTTCCCGCGAGTATGGAAAACCTGGAAAGGTTATGCAATTTAAATGTGTATTTTTAAGGCCTGGAAAAGTTTTGAAAAAAGCCAACTCTTGAAAAAGTATGGGATTTGATGCCTGTTTTACCCTGAAAATGCCAGATAGAGATAGGAATTTTCTTCCCTGAAGGGGACACATATTGATTTTACTCAAATTGTTTGTTTTTTTTTCTT